>JAJMJO010000013.1:0-295244 GCA_030563605.1 Yamadazyma paraphyllophila
TAGCGCATTTGACTTCTAATCAAAAGATTCCGGGTTCGAGTCCCGGCATGGGTTTGTTTTGCGGATTTAGCTCAGTTGGGAGAGCGTCAGACTGAAGTTACACTTTAGTCACAGTTAATCTGAAGGTCCTGTGTTCGATCCACAGAATTCGCATATTTTTTTTGCTTATATACTCTAATACGCTTATCTGTTCTACAACTACAATTTTGGGGTCAATTGACTGTTTATTCATGAGTATCCAAATTAACAAAGTGGGTTTTGCACGCCTCAGCATACCCGGCAGCCACACCAAAGACAGGATTGATTTCAGCCGTGTTAGTATCTTCGTCTAGTTCTTTAGCAAGGATATTATAGGCAAAGAAATCGCCCTCTTGTTTGGTGTTGTGTGCATCTGTAAATGAAAAAGAATGCTCTGCGACACTCAAGCCCAATAACGTATAATTTGTGTGGTAGAAGTCGACTCTTTTGCCAGGCTTATCTACAAAACCTCCCTTAGACACTTGAGAGCAGTTCATTATGTAGATTTTCAATGCTTCTTTGGTAAAGATATCTCTCGATAAAACACCCTCAATTAGAGCATAACAGGCACCAACCCAAAAACTGTAACAAGCGTCTACTAGTTTATTTGATCTGCCACTCAAGCCTCCTTCGATGGACATTTGACGGGCCACAAGCCAACGAATCAATGAGTCAAGGTCGATTTTCTTACTCAACTCCAGTTTCAACTCTTCGCTTGTTTTGCAACTTTTTCCAATCAATAAAAGTATGCTGGCCAAGGCACAATAGGTGTATCCTCCGTGGGCTTCTGTATCAGGCACTCCAGAGAACCCTCCTTCGTATGTCTGCGCCAGAACTATCCACTCAAGCGAATTCTCACATATGTCTCCGTCTAATATACCCAAGAGAGAGCACACCACCAATACGCAATAGGTGGACCTCGTATCTGATTCTCCGTAGGCATGCATAATGAAGGAGCCATCCTCCTTCTTAAGACTCAAGAACCAATCACGTAAATTGTGCCTGATGCTGTCCAATATATCATATCTTTTGAGTAATACTAATGCCAATACTGCAGCATAAGTCGAAGCAACATGGCCCAGTTGGTTTTTCCCGCCAGCAATTCCCCCTTTCCCGTTGTGAACTAGAAGAGTGGTGATTTTTTCAGCAGCCAATTGAGTGATATCGCTTGGGAATTGGTGGTGGAGAGTAACACCAGCGTTAAGAAGCCAGTAAACCATCCACAGATGGTTTGGGTCTAAACTATAATACCCGGCAGGAAGAGGATTCTTGAGACTGGCATTGATATATTCCAAGTGGTTTTCTACTTCGAAATGCTTATTATGGTGTGTGTGTCCCAGAAGAATATCCTTATAGATGGGCTTGATTAAGTTTTCCGTTTCTTCCTGTGCAGCTGTTGTCTCGGAGACATAGGCGTCCTCCACGAGAGAAGACGTCAAGATCATTTGTGCAAGTTGGTTGTAGACGTTTGGAGGGTTGACGTCTTGGAATTGAAGCGAATTTATATCGTGGCCAAGCACCTTCATGAGATAGCTCACCTTATCCATAATTACTCAATTCGGATCTGTCAATGGACTGCGAAAAGATGGGGTGAGTTGTGCCATTCTCAATTGGCTAAAAAGAAACAACTCACGTACGTCAGAGATTCGATAAACGTTTGGAGGTTGTCAATCGGCATTACGTAACTACAGCCATAAATGAATATACGAATGTAATTACAGCAAACTTTTAAGGTACCACTGTTGCTTTCTGGGCGTACACGACTAATTAATATAACTGATTAGGATAATTTCAATAAATGGGAACCACGGGAATTGCTAGATGTAGATCTTTGCTGAACGGCACAGGGCTGACGTGATGCTAGAATACTGTCATTCGTATTATATTTGTGATATTTGCGGATTTTACAATTTACGCAATTCAGATCTTCAAAAGCATGATGGCTAAGCAGGTTTATCGTTATTCGTTATTCATTATAATACATACTTAAACAAGTACTTGACAATTGTTTCATAACATACAATATACTGGTCAAAGTTCTGGCACATCGATATTCTCTGAGACCTCTGGAACTGGATTGATTTATAAACAAGATCAACGTCTCCAAATGCATCGAATTTCTCATCATCTTTCTTATCGTTATGTGGAACCGGTTCTTGTAGGTTTTGAAGAATCAGGTCAATGGCAATGAAACACCCGGTTCTACCACATCCGGCAGAACAATGCACAAGACATTGATCACCCAAGTTTTGAGACTTGATTAAATCATTTTTAAAGTTGATAAAGCTGATCAACGTATTGATATCTGGAACACCAAAGTCAGGCCAATCAGCAAACTCCAAGTGGAAAACCACGGAGGTCTCATCAGAACCGTTCTCTCTTGAATGCTTTGTCAACTTGAGTTGCCTGAGGTTAAAAGAGCCAAACTTCTTGATGTCAACCTCCTTAATGGTAAAGTTGTCTAAAGTCTGGTCATTGAAGTAACTCATTTGGAAGTTATTTTGGCCATTAAGACAAACAATAAGCTTCATACCCTTATTCCAAATCAATTTCCAAAAGTCCTTGAAAGTCGATGGGAGTGGGTTCTGGGTGGCAACATATAAAAAGTCTGAAATCTTTGGATACTGGATATAGTTCCCATTAAAGTAATCATCCAGCTGTAAGTAGTCAAAAAACTTGTTTGTGTTGTTATTGCAAACATAAGGGGAATGAGTTAAACGAACTCTGGAGTGTTCGTATGGCCAGATATTATTGTATCTATTTTTGTAGCCAAATTCAATACCTTTAGGTATTTTGTAGTTGATTTCATCACAATGGGGACAAGGCGTAGATGGAGAACATAAGTTCGAGTGATTTTCAGGATCAAAGCTATTTGTGATGGCCAAATTCAACCTGACCTGTTCGATTTTTTCAATTCTATTGAACTTGGAGTTCAAGTTCTTAAGTATGGTTGCATTTGTAGTAACATCACCAGCTTCGTTTAGTAAAATTTTCTTCAACCAAACCGGCAATTTAGTATAATCCTTGCCCGAAGGAAGTTTGAACTTGTAGTCATAGTTTTTGATTTCATCCTTATCGACAATAGATTTCATATCCAATTTAGGAACATTTTTCTTTAATGAAGAAAGAAACTTCTGATTGGAAGGCGTAGAAGAAGGGAGTTGAAACCCTGAAAGAACAGTTGGTGGAGCCATGGTATAATTGTTGAACAGACCTGAGTTTGAATCACTGAGGGAGCTTTTATTCTCTTGAGGACTGGTAATAGGGCTCTCTAACTCCAATAACGGAGAGCTTTTATCCACCTCATCGATACCTTCATAGAGGTACCAAATCCGGTAGTTTTTATTGTAGGCCAAGAACTTGTTGATGGTCTGGTACAATACGCTTCCCAAGGTATCGCCTGGGTTTGAGTCTATGAAAAGAATGGTTTCATCTTTGTGAAGTAATCTATCAGCTATTCCAGGAGGAGTATTAAACGTACTCAAAATGTTGGGGAGTTTATAGGAAGCTCTCTTTAAAAGAGTCGATGGTATACAGATGTTGATGGACGATTTGAACTTGATGTTCATGAAATGATTAAATGACCTTACATCGATGATGATGGGTTTTTTTGTGTTTATAAACAGTTGCAAGTCATCTTTGTGTATTTGGTTCACCGGAAGGTCACGACATGAATGGGTTGTGTTTGTGGGGCTTTTCAAAGACACCGGAGACTTCATCATTGGAGACTTAAACAGGGCCGACAGTAAACTCAACGAAGGATTTGGGGATAAATAAGAAGGGGTTGTGTTTGAGGACTGGAAAGAATTTGAATTCCAGGAGGACTGCGATGAAACCGGAGACGCTCCATACTGGGGATGGAAGTTGAACAGGGGGATTTCGAGGTTTGACACCGAGATGGCCGGTGGTTTCTTGGGAGTATTCTTTTCAGGATTGTAGATGGTAGACATTACAGGACTGATGCAGGATATAAAAAGAATACGGTGCTAAATGATGTCTTAAGGAAGGACAGGATGCCGGGGATATTATGCAGAAAAGGTGGGGAGGATTTGATAAGTATATATATTCGATAAATTGATGCCAAAATAGAAGCGGTTTTATACTTGAAGCGCTTAGTACCTTTTTATAGAATCTCAATCGGTGGGAACGAGAAGATGACACAAACATAGATGACGTCACGGGCAACTACTCCCGCGGTAGTCGGTTCTAGAAGTAGCCCAATGTGCGTTGACACAGGAAAACTGCCTCTAGCGCGGGTATCACCGCAGATCCTTTAATGGCAAGATTTGGTCATGAAGCTCAATAGTAGCGCACATGGCTTGGCTACTATAGATTTCAACTAGGTTGAGTGGAGGCGTTGGGTGGGTGGTTCAACAGGTGATAAAAACCGTGTGTCGCAATCACATGTTATCTAAGCCGCGACATGCAGTCTCGGCGGTTTATCCTCAAAGCAGGTCAAGGGAAGGAAACAGAAGGATCCAGACGGTAAAAGCTGCTATAAATGATTCTGTTAGTTAGATACTCTAAGGGGGCCCGACCGATTTACCATTTACAACCGGGTGAAATTTCGCCATTAGAGGCCGGGATTCCAACAGAATGGTTCCCCTGAGCTTGCGGTTATGCTTTACCGGATTTTGATGCTAAAAAAAAATTGTTCTAGAACCGAGGGAGCAGTACCTAACCGAGGGGGAGGCCAACCCGGTAAGATACAATATATATCGAGGGGATAACCCGGAAGATACAATATATATCGAGGGTATATCGTAGCTCTTTTTAGTCAATTACGAACCGGATCTCCTGGTTACATGTCCCAAAATGACGACATCACTGGCACGGCTTAGGTAATGAAAAGCTTCTATATATAGTCGTGTGCCAGGAGGGTATGGCAAGCAACAGCTATATTAATACCACAGTGTCATCACTAAATCTTTAGTGTCATCATCAGGGTTGGATAAGCTGTCGTAAATTACAGATGCCCATCCTTGTAGTGTCACCCCCAATTATTGCTGCTCAGGTTAAACCCGCCAAACGCGTATTCTCACCCTCATTAGACTTCGGCTGGATTTCGCTGTCAATATCAACTGGACTGCAATACACATTGAACGGGCTCGTTTCACCGAATAACTTAGTGCTCCGCATGCATGAACCCTTCGACGCGGGTGGTGAAATCAGGAGAACTCAGTCTTGCGAGCTAAATTATTATATATGCATGGGAACACCTAGACTGTGAAATTATCACCTCCAAATAAAATATAAGCTTTTTGAGGCGAAATTTGGCCCTGTAAAACTCTGTATAAATTAGTCTAGGTCGCCGAACAATGGATATTGTTTAGTTTGTTCTGGAAGTGACTTCACAAACATTGCAACCTCAGGACCCCGAAACACTGGCGGTTAATTAAAGTTATTCCACAATGCTCTTTGCCTTAGCTACAAGCGGCTCTGCTTTTAAACCTTCGCTTAATAAACCAAAGATAACCCATAAGCTCAGGCGGTTCAAGCAGATATACGAAGACAAAGCTTCTAGAAGCAGCTCATTAGACTCTTCCCCAACAAGCTCCCTAAGAGAATAGACGACCCGAATACGAAGGGAATGAATACAACCGCAACTAATACCAAGGGGAATTAATTGATTTGATAGAGTACGTGGTTTCATAATATATTTTTAAATAATTTTCCCAACTAAGTGTATTTAGGGGGTGTTACTATTCGAGTTGACATAAGAGGCATTCAACAAATCGGTGTTAGATGGATTCCATGCAGCAGATGGCATAGTTAACCCTGCTTCATTCTTACGATCTCTTTCGAAATCTCTCCATCTCTTCATAACAATTTGAGATGAATCAAAAATACCTTCACCTTCACCATGACCTCCTTTATCTCCTCCACCAATCTTTCTTGTTTCACCCCAACTGAAATCATCAAATTTCCAGTATGCGTAAGAAGGTAACACAAAATTCCAAATTGGTAATGCAATTAAATAGATGAAAAAGTAACCAATGTATTGAATTGACGAAACAGTCACCACAATCAACAAAGCAGGTAAACCAAAAATCAACGCCAATAAAACCAATGACATAACAGGGGTTGGGTGTGACACAATGGCAAGAACTACAACATAAATGGTGAAACAAAGGGCAGCTGGCAAAACTAATGTACCAACTAATTCAATGAAAATGACAAACTGCATAGAGAAACAGAAAGTACCACATAAATCTTTCACCAATACTAATTCCATCAAGTTATGAACAGTGGAGTTAATCCACCGTCTTCTTTGTGACAATAACACCTTAAATTTATCTGGGACCACTGTTCTACAAACAGCTTTTGGAACGAAAACTTGCTTTCTCTTAGGAAACGTTCTCAACATCAATGAAGATAAATAACGATCTTCTCCTAACAATAACAAATTCTTCTTATGCAAAGTGTCGGTAACATTATCGGAGTACCTTTCCACGATATCTGGGTTGGATAAGATAGGAACCCAATAACCATCAGCACCTTTCGGTGTTTTGATTCTATACATACAGAAACAACCTGGTAAACACGTAACACCACCAAAGACACTCTCGAATGCTTTAGCTTGATGATGCGAAATATAATACTCAAACACTTGGATCAATGTAACCCAACTCTTGTTTTTGTTGGAAATCTTAGTTTCTCCACACATTCCCATAATCATTGGATCCTTAACCATTTCTGCTACCATATGGGTCAATGAATGGGGATGCACCTTTGTATCGGCATCAACCATGAGAACAATCTCATAGAATTCAGACATCAAGCCAGTGATTTGCCATATAGTTTGTAACATTTGAAATTCTAAACCAGTCATTCTTTCGTCAAACATGACTTTTTGTAAGAAAGACATCAAGATGATTTGGGAGTCTCTCTTACCTCTATTACCGGGTTTAGGTAAGTTGGCTTCATCAGGGGTACCACACTTAACAATAGTAATTATAGGGACTCTTTGTTGATTTTCAGGAGGAACACTAGAATCATCATACTTGTAAAATCCACCATAAACCTTGGCCATATTATGACGTTTAGAACCTTTAGCAACAGCAACATAAGAATATGGTTTAACGTCTTCCGGTTCGGTTACAAAATCAGTCATCATAGACAATGCAATTTCAGGAGTTGTTAAGTCATTACCTGAACCCTTCACTAAACCGTCACAAACAATCACAATCAACTTATGTGAATTTGGGAAGGAGGTGGTGGCCAAGGAATCCAAAGTAATTCTCATACCTTCTTCATCTTCAGAATAACAAGTAACCAAGGCCATGGTGTGAGCCAATGGCATTCCAAAAGGTTGATACTCTGCCGGTGGTTGAGGAACAACATCAGGATGGATGATATCAGGAGAAAGACCCTGACTATTACTTATATCATCTATATCGAATGGATTCATGACAGATTGTCTATTCAACATTTCTGAGGAAGAATTGAATGTTTCGTTCAAGAACATAGTAGACTGCCTCTTTGCAGCATTTCTGTTTTGGTTGCTTCTGTTGCCTAACAAATGATTTTGTGTAGTCATAGTAGTATACTTGAAATTTTTAGACAACTTGTCACTGTTATAATATTGAGACAACTCATTAGGAGCCAAAGATAACCTTTTGTTGAAAACCGATTGTCTGTTAGTCTTGTAATTAGCTCTCATTTTTTGAGGAACAACAAGTAAGTTGTTACCAGCACCTTGGTTATCATCAACCCAGTCATCCATTTCTTTACTAACAGCATTGATACCTTTATCATCCAAGTTTGGAGCCCCTTGGTGAATAGACATAAACCATTTGAAGTAACAAGCCATCAAGAATTTAGTTACCACAACCGACAAAATAAACACCAAGGAAACATATAACACTACCTGAGAAGCAATACACCCGATGGTATCAGAATCAATGGTACCAACTTTAATGATTTCAGTTAAACATCTAGCAGCGTGTCTTTCATCACTGTTAGACAACACTAGAGAAATGTCATGTCCGTGATATACTTCTTCATCCCTCAACTTATTGAACAAATCGGGGTACGTCAAATCATCTTTTTGAATCCAGTTAATCAAATCTAAATCCAAAACATTACCAGAATAAACCACCAAGTTTCTAGAACTATTTTTGATATCATCCCAAGTGAAGTAAACATCACCACCTACCTTCAAACCATAGTACGCGTCTCTTGCATCTTCACTGGTATGACATGCCCATCCATCATAATATTCCGACACGGTGAAATTTGGTTTAGTTGATCCGTCTTGGCTTAATAATTTACATGGCATGTACCAAGCAACTTCGTCGTTATTGGTTGGGATGGTGCAGTTATCTCTTGGTTTGATCAACCCTTTACAGTTTCCATTGACATTTTGAAACAAGAAGGAAGCGTCTTGACCTCCAGCATTAACCGGTGGGTATAACACATTAGTACCGGCATCAACACCAGCCACACCCGGGTGTTGGGATTTTGTCAAATCAAAAGACCTACCGTTGATAATTAAACTACCTTGGTTGACGTGATTGACTCTTGTTTTGATCTTATCGGTTGAGCAAACTGTTTTGGTGAAACCAAAAGTTAAATATGCCACAAATGCTGCAATATACAAAATACAGGTTATTAAACCGATTTTTTCTCTCCAGGCAAATTGTCTGTCTTTAGTCTTCAAACCAAATAAACTCAATAACGGAGATGGGGCCCAAAAGGTCACAATATAACAGTAGACCTTCCAGAAATAAATATCACTTTCTTTCTTAGCACCTTGCTGTGGTAACAGTCTTCTTTTGATCGAATTCTTTTTAATCACGTCCTGCTTTTGAGGCGCATAGTCATCGATTTCATCATTCAATCCAAACACTTCAGTACCCTTTTTCGGGGACGGAGTAGCCGATTTTGCATCATCTCTATAGTCCATCAAAGGAATATCTTCAGAATCAGGTTTAAGATCTTGCTGTGATTTCATGGTTCTATAACTATGGTGGCTAGTTCTGGGATTATATGACGTGTCAGTATTGGAGATCTGAGGATCTAAGCCAGTGGATGAAGGCTGGATCTTTAAATGGTCCGCCTGTTGATTGGCCACTTGTGCGTAATGATAGTTAGGATGGCTTTGATCCAACCTTTGTCTTTCAGGCCTCACCAACGACTTCTTGCGGCCTAGTTCGCCCGACTCAGGATCAAACTCATGATAGTTTTTGGAGCTCGTGCTATTTCTATAAGACATGACCAATAAATAGGAATCAAGAATTTACAGCTGAATCAATTAACAGGGAACACCACTTATACAAATGAAAGGATTATGGATCCACAAGCGAACAGAATAGATGACGAATCCCCGAGGTAAACAATCGGATCGAATTAAAACTATCGGGAAAAACTTACACCTTGAAATGCCCTGGAAAGTAAATTTAGCTATTTCATGTTTTGAAATCAAAATAAACCAGAAAAATCTTCCGGTACCCGCACGCAAGGCAATGCACTGTGCGCCATAAATTACGCCTATAATTTCGTCGCCTTAATTGATTACTCGTTTGAGACGTGTAATGCGATATTGTCCTGTATGCTGGCCCTTCCACATAGTATTTTATTACACCCTTACGGTCGTCTATTTAAAGCTATTTATATCTACCGGTCGATCTGGAGAAGAACCGTTTGAAGGAACGGGCCTATTTCCCGAAGATTCTGGCTGTACGGAGTTAAGCGAATCAACTGGCTTCTTAATCCCTGGATCTGGTGATTAGATCCGTGGCTACAAAGATACTCAGACAACCCTTGCAAAAGGTATTGCAACTCTTTGGTTTGTGTTCGGGATATCGGATGCTTAAACACAATCTGTTCTTCTTCGATCAATCTTCTTAGCGTGAAGGCAGCTCGGGCAACGAAAAATTCAACGCTGCCTTTGAACCGTTCATCTTTGGAGTTCGTGAACCGAATCAATTCTTTGAGACACACAACCTTGATCCGGTTCTGGCGATAGAACTGGGTCGGCTTGGTGGTACCGAAGGAATCGTTGAAATCGTAGCTTACAAGATTCTTCACCACTGTGTCAATTGGTTGGTTATCAATAAGTTCCCTCTCTATGTCTGTCTTTTCATAAAGATACGATGTGCCGTATACTTCGCTCAAGAACTCACTGATGATGGCGTCGTCCTTCATGTAAGGAAGAATAAGCTTGGAGATATGATAATACTGTTCAATATCTTTTTCTTCATCGTCTTTTTGGTTACCATTGAGGCAAATCTTGATTGACCTTAAAAACGTATGCCAGATCTCGTCATTCAAGTCCTCGTTAAATTCTACAAGCTTTTCAACTATCTTAACGAAAAGCTTACTGCACTTGATCCACAATGGATGCTCTGGGTCGTTTCCTAACGTCTTACTTTCAATGACATCAAGTAGAGACCGGAGTAGTTTGGTCACCGTGTTGTCTTCGATCAATTTATGGAAATCACCGATCCTCTCAAAGATGTCTTCTATTAACTCAAACGAAAGATTGGCAATAGAAATAAACGTTGGTAACTTATATCTTGATTTCAAGTTAGAATTGTTCAATTTATTTGCAATTCTTTCTCTGACTTTGAACTGGTAGATCAAAAGGTTACTCAATTCTCTCACTAAGGTGGCATTGATCAAATCATCTTTTGGCTGAATAAGTTTGATGTTTTGGAATACGTGTGTCTGAAGAGCAGTGGGCTGTTTATCATCAAGTCTGTTCAATATGATTGGATATCTCAAACTCTTAGTGAAGAAGTTTAAAATCTTTTGCACTTTTGCATCGTCTAATTCTGACTGGATCTTGGAATAAATCAATGGGAAGTTTTCTAGTAAATTGTTCAAAAATTCGATGTAAAGGTCAGGATTTACGAAATCATATTCAACCGTGAAGTCGATCCAAAAATCAAAAAACTGCCTGTTAATTCGTTGGTCTGTGACTTCAATACTTAACATATCCTTGAACTTTTTCATGAGCACGATATCAATTTCAACTTGTTTCAAGCCAATTAAATTATTGCAGTATCCAAAAAATAAAGTCCATATGTCCAAGTCAAATTTCTGGTGGAATTTATTGTAGATGGAGTTCATACCATCTAACTTCAAAATAACCGTTTCCTTCAATTCGTTCGTAGGCAACTTCTGGACGATGAATATTTGAGAGAATATTATCTCGAACATCAATGCCCAATCTTCATCCTCGAATAAGGATCCGTGGATATCAGTGATTTCAAAAAACGTTTGCAACGAGCCATTTCTAACCTGAGCCCTCTCATCACTTGATAATTTAACCAAATTCAAAAGTAGATAGATATCCAACCTCTTTAAGAACGCAGAATCCTCGCTAGTATAACCGAATTCGATGTACTTCACCAAATCTTGCTCATTCAAGATTGTACCTGTGCCAGTCTCATTTGATGAAGAACTCTCATTCAACCTGGTTTTAATAGAGTCACTTATTAACCAGAAATAACTTATCGAGCTGAAAGAAACATTCAAATCGTTGGTTTGCAGACAAAAACTGAACAAAGTGTCAATCAATAATTTGAATTTGTTAACCGGTAATATTACAACAAATTCATTCAAGATCAATTTGAGGGAATTGAAGGAAGAATTAAGCAATAAGCTGAACTTTTCATTCAAACTGTCACTATAATTATCTTTGAGTTCGTTTTTCTTAAACTCAAAGGCACTGTTGATTATATTGAATATGATACTCCATGATTTTTCCGTAGTTATGGTCTTATTGAAGTTTTCTATTAATTCGTTCAACGTGTCAAGAACTGTCAAATGGATTTCAATTTTGTTGTTTATGAGACGAAGTTCGTCGTATCTTTGGCCATTTAATTCATCGACTATTTTGTCCAATCCACCGAGTGTCACTGCGTTGATATTATTGAATTCTTGGACATCCTCAATTTTAGTTCCTTCCAGAGCAATGTGCTTGATTATGTCATTGAATTTGTTGATGATGTAAACTTTGAAATCGTAGTTTATACCTCTCTGTTTGCTAATACCATACTTGATAAACAACCCACTAATTTGTTTGAAGTTATCTTCATTTTCAACTAAGAACTTAATGGGACGTATTTTGCTGATATTATAA
Organism: Yamadazyma paraphyllophila; assembly: GCA_030563605.1. Classification (NCBI taxonomy): domain Eukaryota; kingdom Fungi; phylum Ascomycota; class Pichiomycetes; order Serinales; family Debaryomycetaceae; genus Yamadazyma; species Yamadazyma paraphyllophila. Next base: position 12,110 of record JAJMJO010000013.1, read on the forward strand.
ATTTCATCGATGAAATATACTTTGTTATAAGGACATGTAACAAGCTTCTTGAAATCATTTTTGTCCTCGGCCAGCTCCTCAAACTCCAGCTCAAACAAGTCAATCAATGAGTTGATCAAGTTACTAAAACTTTCCACTGGGTAATCATTGATACTGTAGTAAAATTTCTCCATAGAGTTCAAGATGCTTGCCATTTCCTGTTGGCTTAATCTTGCTAATGCACCTTCGTCATTTTTGTTCAATATGCTGAACTCATTGGGGCCATGAATGAAGTAATTACACCATTGGAAGGTGATCCAAATGATTCTCCAAGATTCCTTTAAAGTTGAGCCTAGTGAGATGGCCAAGTTTACCAATGCTCTCAAACATGTTATATGTCTCGAGTTAAAGTTTACAACAAAGGAGCCGTGTGAAGCTCCAGAAGTTTCATTTGCCTGAGGGCTCTGTTTCCTTTCGGTGGAAGAGTTCACACTGGTTAAAGACTCTACGATGGATTCTCCAAATGCTAAAAGATTCTTGCTCTGTTCATGCAATACTGAACCTTTTTCTTCGATTGAAGCAGTCGAGGGTGACTCGGCTTCTTGTTTGATTATTGAATCTGCCAATAAAGTGAGAAATCCATCTCTTAAATTATTCAACCCCAACAAACCAGTGGTATGGGTGTATTTTTGTAAAGACCTTATGAGAAGATGAAAGAAGTCATTATCCATCAAAGAATGTATAAAGTACCGGAGCAATAAAGATATGTTTGGGTATGTCAATGAAATGGCATCGTTAACAAACTCTATATCATCTTCTAAAGTCAATTCATTTTCGCTATTGGATAAGTTCTGAACAAACTTTGCAATTCCATCAGCAAAATTAAGTAAGATGCTGAAAATTAAATAAATCAGGTAGGTAGATGTGATGTTAAGATTCACAGGTTCGGATCTATCCAATAAGTCCAAAAGTGCTATCTTGGGTATCAGGTGTTGTTTTGAAAGATAATCCAGAGATTGTGCTGATGGTATTTTCAAAGTGCCTTGGATTAAGAAAGAATTGTACTGTAGGTATGTTGAAAGAATCGACAATAGTTCTTGAACGACGTTCTTTTTCTTTTCGTCCTGATCATACAATTCAAAAATCGACTTGATTGTTTTGAACTTGGAGAAAAGGCCCTTGAAAACCTCCAAAACAGTTATTTTTACCCACTCGGAGCTCTCGTTATTCAAGAGGATATGGTTCAAGATGCTGAGGATAATTTCTCCTTCTATGACTAAGTTTGTAAGCTGTGTACTAAGCAAAACTTCAAGGATTCTCATAGTCCTAATAAGAAGCGGGAAAGAAACAGGACGATTGATACGTCTAAGCAGTGAAGGTACTAGTTTCACTCTCAAAAGATACACCAACTCCCTATGACCATCGAAGAATTTCCTATCACTGGAGATGATGCTTTCTATCACTTCTAATGCAGATTCAAATTTGATTTTGGATAAACCCTTGAAATACTCTGGTTCTTCCAGGTCTGTGATTTTACACAAATCCCGGAATATAAGGAACCCCTCGTATGATAGCTCATCTACCTGGATGGCTTCATCATTGTCAATATGGATAGTTTTGGTGAGTTGTTTACCATTTAGTTCAACAGGAATACGATCGTAGACGCTGGTGAATAACTGTTGTAAAGTTGCAGAAGCAGTGTTGATAACCACAGTGGATTTGTTACTGGAAGTTAAGCTCAAGCATATCCCAAGCAAATCCAACAACAACTCACCCTTTATGTGCTCGCTGTATTTTTGCAATAGGCTAGGTAAACACTGCAATATTCTTAATTGAATATCGATGGCTAAATGGGTGGCTTCTAATAAGGCCTTCGATAGATCCTTCAAGTCCTTCGGTTCGATACCATGGGAAAGAATCAACTTATGGATGGCAGGGATTGCTAGGTTAGTGAATCTTGCATTACCCGTTTTACACGAGGTTAGAAATGGCAGTAATACTGTCGTTTTTGTGGTGGAGGACAAGGTGTCAATTGGTGTTGATGGCAGGAGCTTTCCCAATTCTGCTATGGCCAGTTCACAAGACGAACGCACATCGTTATTGCGGCGCTTGGACTCGCTCAACAACCCAGATAAATCAGCTGATACTTGCTGAACAGTTGTCATATTTGGATTTGGTTGTATTCAGAAACTTGAGATTCGCGAACCTGGCCAAAAATAGCCAGAGGCTGCAAATAGTATCAACAGAAGTATAAGCGCATACATATGAACAGGTGTAAGGATTCCTAAAACGGAAGATGCAACCCAAACAAAACGGCCGGCACCATGGACTTCGGAAAAACCCTGACCGATAGGATGGACTCCGGCGTCCGTGTTGAGCCGGAAAAATAGAACCATAAAAAGGTGGAGTGACATTTGACGCCTTGCGTTATTTACGATGGTGTCACTTTCCTGTGCCTTCTGGAATACACGGCTGTTTCTAGAAGATGCATGTGTTCGCCGACAGGACCGTTATACTTCTAATAGAACAGCCGGCCCGTGAGTGGTTGAACATGGCCCTATCGCACCATCGGCATTTCTGGCCTCGCTAAAAAATTATCGTCTACGGTAGATTCTAATAAACATGTCACATTAAAATTATACTTACACACAAAAATCGTCATTATTATTACCCAACTTGTCAAGCTGGAACTTCAAGGCATTGTTTTCTTCAATCACTTTATTCTGATTGTAATGCAAATATTGGATATACTCAATTGCCTTATCCAAGATCAAAGACTTATTAAGCTTTTTATTCTTATCTATCGCTTCCAAGGAGCTGGTATTTGTTTTAAACCCTGTTTCTTCGGATGCAACAGAAGGGATCAATTTTTGTAAGCTTTCAATTTTGGTATTGATATTAATCCTGTACTTCTTTTCAATTATATTATGAGCAGCTTTCTGGCTTTGGGTAAGCTTCTTTCTGGGTGCTCTCTTTTTTGGGCTCTTTTTTGATTTGGACGATGAAACATCATCATTGGAACGTTCCATCGAATCTGTATTGAAGTCTGGCGACGAGGAACTCGAGGAATTCAACAGCTGGACTGGAACTGAATCTGACCCTGACCGTGAGCCTCCAACCAATCTATCATTGACCCAATCCAAATTGACCTTATAACTATCAGACATGTCGACCGGCGAGCTTGTCTTTGTAGATATATAGCTTGAAATGTCATTAGAAAAGAATTCCTCTAGCTGAGAATCAAATACGTTTTCGCTCTGGTCCTTTAACCAAGCTTCATCTTGTGGCTCGGGCTTAATGTACATCATCCATTCTTCAGAGTCAGAAGGAGGAGACAATGGCTTAAACTTAAAACTGTTCATATCGGTAAAAATACTATCGCTGGCGATGGCCAATTAGTTGGGAATGCTGGCAGTATTTATAAACTTTAGCAACATCCGATTAGTTTTGGCATCCCCTACGATCACCTTACTTCGGAGTTGCAGCATTCGGAAAAACCGCTTGCTGCACGGGTTCAGAGCCCCCCGCGCGCCACGCCCACTGGCCGCCACCAGGAAAAAAATCAGCTGGTGTCCGCCTGGCCATCTTAGTATGCGCAGGTTGTGGAATATTTATGCATTTAAACAATCAGCCCTCAGATCATTTAACTGCATACACTGGGAGAATTAATTAATTTATTGGCCTAAGATTTTAGCCCTGTCCTATCACGGGTCCAAACCGTTTCGAAACCCAAGATTACCCACCATTTTAAAACAGCCCACTCTACAGAAATGCTACCTAGATGGTAGCATGTCGCCGTTCCGGTATTAGCTTTCCAACCCGAAGTGGCTCTTTAATTGACGCACTCATTTATTCTTGTCAAGCTTATTGCTTGTCAAGCTTATTGCTTGTCCGTAGTTTCGCTATCCTTGTCTCCGGGATTTTTCTTTCCAACAAGCTTAAATTACGATTGTGTTCCCTGGACCTTTAAGATCCTTTATACCCCTTGTATTGTATTAACCTGGCACTTATATAGCAAACACCCGTATATGCAATTGTTCCTTTTGCAACCCCATCCCCAGGTTTGCACCTTCCATGTGTCTCCCCTGTTCCCCATTCGGTGCCAGTGCTTCTACCGGCCCTAGATTGGCCCAACCATATGGTTTTAAAGCCGAGCTTTAACTTTCGCATATACCGAAGCTTAGCCGGGAGTTGTAAAAAGGAATGCTTACCAAATAGGCATGGCTGCCTAAGATCAGCGCTTGATAATGGCTCTGAATTGGGTTAAGGGGTTTTACATTACATGCGAATTATGGTTGTGTGTATTAACTCCGCTTTGTTTCTACGAATGGTGATTGGCGGAGCCATGAACTTACACCACCACACTTGGGGGTGTTGATATACTCAGGGGCCCTATTCGCCCTTCAATGCCACTGGCCTGTCACTATTTGCTACGAACTACTCGTTAATTTCCAATTCCATTGTGCACCGTACTAAAACTGCGCGCGTTTTTGATGCCATTTTTCATTTGGTTTACGTCAATGGACAGACTAAGTGGAAGAGTAAGCGTTTCCAATAGGATACGCCTCCTTGTTGCCGGTGCGGTGATCACGATAATAGCGCTTGTCAAGCTACTCGTGATAGACAGCACCGGGTTATATTCGCCAGACTTTTCCGACCTTGAGGATTCCGTGCATTATTTTGATTTGAAACATTACGAAGGTTCTAAAGACGGTTGGCAAAGAGAAGAAAGAATACTATTCTGTGTGCCACTAAGAGACGCTTCTGCACACTTACCGATGTTTTTCGGCCACATGAAGAACTTGACTTACCCCCATAACTTGATCGACTTGGCATTTCTTGTGTCTGATTCAAGTGATAACACTTTGGGTAACTTAAAAAAGCATCTAAATGAAATCCAAAATAGCCCTGATACCAGCATGAGGTTCGGAGAAATCGAAATCTTCGAAAAAGATTTTGGTCAAATTATTGGCCAGTCTTTTAGTGATAGACACGGGTTCGCTGCTCAGGGGCCGAGAAGAAAATTAATGGCTCGGGCCAGAAACTGGCTTTGGTCTGTTGCGATTAAGCCTTATCATTCACACGTATATTGGCGTGATGCAGACGTAGAAACAGTTCCTTCCACCATCCTAGAAGATTTGATGCATCATGACAAAGATGTAATTGTTCCCAACGTATGGAGACCTTTACCTGATTGGTTGGGAAATCAACAACCGTACGATTTGAACTCATGGCAAGAATCGGATGGTGGGCTACTGTTAGCCGACACCTTGGATGAAGATGCATGTATTGTTGAAGGTTATGTTGAATATCAAACCTGGAGACCACATTTAGCATATTTGAGGGATCCATATGGTGATCCTGAAGTCGAAATGGAACTAGATGGTATTGGAGGAGTTTCCATTTTGACTAAAGCAAAAGTATTCCGTACTGGATCACATTTCCCTGCGTTTTCATTCGAAAAACATGCAGAAACCGAGGCATTTGGTAAATTATCCAAAAGAATGGGCTATAATGTGTACGGCTTACCACACTATGTTATATGGCACATTTATGAACCATCTTCTGATGATTTGAAGCATATGGAATGGATGGCTTTGGAAGAAGTTAGACAAAAAGAAGAAGCTAAAATCAAGGCCGTTTATGATAAGGTTTGGGATAAGGCGTTTGAAGATGTGCAGGGAGATTGGAAAAAGACCAGAAACAATTTCTTAAAGAACACTGATTTGTCCAAATTCAGGAAAGTCTTTGTTGATTGGACTGGTGCTGAAGAGGTTGGTCTCAAAGAAGATCCCCAGGATGATAAACAATTGGCAGACTTTGATCCTAATTGAGGAGTAGGTACAAATAGATAGAACTTAGACTAGAAAATGAGACATAACAACACATAAACGGATCTGTAGTTAGTTACGGTAAATATGTATTTTTGTGCTAATTTTATGGAATGAACTCATCTTCACCAGGATGACCTTGGTAGACGTAGAATTGGAAGAAAATAACACTATCTTCAACTATGGTACCCAAGGAGCCAATCAACCAACTCAAGTTCAATAACACATAACTCCAGTCGTTCCTATAAACCAAAATCTGTCCAGCATAGGTGATATTACCCAAGGATGAAAACAAGAAGAATAAAAGACTCAATCCTTCCACAGACCTACGTTTATGGTTCTGGATGATTTGAGGGATTCTTGCCCCCAAGTATAACAAGGCAGAAAGGTATCCAACCATTTGTGGGCCCAATTCAATGCCATCTTCTCCATCATTACTATCGCCTTCTCCATTGTTAGATACAAAGAATCCCACCACCCCACAACCAATAACGAACAAAATTGGCAATACGTACTTTACAAACAACCCATGGTAGGATGGCTCAATAGCGATGTCGGTCAATGTGCTTGAGGTTCTTCTTCTGTTTGCAACTAATGGAGTACTTTCCTCAGTGTGTTCTGCAGCACGCTTAGCACTCAAGTGCTTGTAATACACATACGAGCCAATCATGACAACATCGACAATACAGAACCACACAGCTAAGAAGATCACCTGAGGCAATAATCTTGCCCAAAGAGCGCCTATCAAATTGGTGATATCCCCCAATGTCCAAATGGCTATAAACCCAATGGCTATTCCGTCTGCAGATTTTGTTCTCCACTGTTCGATCAACTGGGGCATTAAGAGAACGATCCAACTGGCAAGGGACGTGGATCCCAATATTCCAGAAATAGAGCCCCTGAGTGGACTGGCAGGGCCGGATGCTATATGAAAAAGTTGTTCCATGATGCGTTGAAGAAATTAATCTGCGATTGAGATAAGAGTGAGCATAGAGCCGTGCTGAATGGTACAGGTACGAGGACGTAAGAGATATGATTTGGTGCGGTGATTGGTACAACTACACAGACACATACAGTTTATAGTAGAATAAGTGTATGGAGCGACGTCAGTTTCGCTACGAAACCAAAAGAGCTTCTTCGTAGCTCATCAGCCACTCGCGTCTGCTTCATCCCGTTTTGACGCATCGCGAATTTAAACACCGAGATGCCAGGCTCAAAGACCCATAAGATCAATGGGAAACATATAAGGCATAGTGCCAATGTCCAGATTGCCCTGGCCGTTGACAGAGAAACCATATTTCTCGTCAAATCGTCCACGCCTTTTATCTCGGCCTTGAAGAGAATCCACAAGATGCTTGACAAGTTCAACAAGACATTGACTTCAAACACTCGCAAGTATCAGGGCGGTGACTATAAGAACGTCAAGTATATACGGGTGAAGGGAATGGGAAAAACAATTGAAAAGACGTTAGGAATCGGCAACAAGCTCCAGAACGAGTTTAACTATAAGGTGGACGTACATACGGGTAGCGTTGAAGTGTTGGATGAATTTGAGCCGTATGAAGATGGGGAAGGAAAGGGCTCCGAGAGCATTGAAGATACTGTGTTCCAGAAGCGGATGGTGAGTTACGTGGAACTTCGAGTGTGGTTAAAGAGGGACTGATGTATTGATAATATATGACTAATGACTAGATACTGTATTGTAGATCTGGGTTCTTGCATGGGTATTATTATGAGGGGCCCGTTGTGTTGGGGGACATTACCGCTGGAGATTTTCTTCGGGAAAGTCAATACTCTTCCAGTCTCTGTCATATAAGTTGTTTTCTCTGTCTATCTTTCAATCTCCGCCATTTAGCCAGTATTGATAGTCTATTGTTACATGTTCAAATGGTTAAATAACTGGTATACAGTTCCCTGTGCCAATATCCAAAGTTGCCATTTGCGTCTCCTCTCATCGGTCCTTATTTCGTATCCCATCTCATCCCATCTCATCTCCATCTGCCTATATCCCATCTCATCTCGCCTATATCCCTTTGTCAAGTTTCTCTTGACACTTCTTCTTAATATACATGAGGTCAACAATATGCCTCTCAACCGTTGCACTCTTCTTCGTCTTCTTGTTCAATTCATCTTTCGACACAACTTCATCCTCTTTTACCCCAAAGAGGGCCTCGGCTTGATTCACAAGATTCATACATTTACGATAGTCTCTTTCATAGTATGCCTTGTCACACGCATTTAACACCAAAACTCTATCTGTCTTTTTATCTTTGTCAAGCTCACCACTTTCTAGCCTTTTATAGAGCCAGTCTTCAGTATTGATAGCGGGCCCAGCAGACTGGAAGAGATGCTTTTGGGTTTCATATTCCTCCTCTGATTGAAGCTTCCTTACTTTCTTCTTTTTTGGTTCTGCCGCTCCACCGGTGCTCGATATAACCAAGCCCTCGACTCTCTCTGCGGTAGAATTGATATTTTTATCCTTGTCGTTTTGGCTATATGTCATTTTGACAGATCTGATATTTTTTATGCGCATATCCCAAATCATTATCTACTATGACTCTTCCAACAAAGCTTGAGACAAAGCAACAGATTGTATCGCTATTAGACAAGTATGACAACTTCCTTTTTGATTGTGACGGCGTGGTGTGGCTCGACGAAAACTTGATTGCAGGGATGAAAGAAACGATTGATATACTTCGTGAAAACGGTAAAAAGATGGCTTTTGTGACTAATAACTCATCAAAATCAAGAGATGAATACGTGGAAAAGTTCCAGCGCTTGGGTATCCACGGAATACTGAAAGACCTGTTATACCCTACGTGTTACTCGGCTGCCTTGACTTTGAAAGAAGATTTAAACATCCCAGAAGGATCTAAAATTTGGGTCCTTGGAGATCATGGTATCGAAGAAGAGCTTCGTCAGCAAGGGTATATCCCATTGGGAGGATCCGATGCTTCGCTAGATGACGAGTTTGATTTCCTCCATCCCCTCCTTAAAGTCGACCCCGATGTCAAGGCCGTGGTGGTTGGAAGTACCAGGAAACTTAACTACTTAAGACTTTCTGCTACGTTACAATACCTTTTACACGAGAAAAAGACCCTTCCTTTCATAGGAACAAACATTGATAGATCTTATCCTGGCCATAGTGGGAGGACGTTCCCAGCCGGCGGCAGTGTCGTGAACTATATGGAGTACACTTCCCATAGAGAGTTTATCAACGTCGGTAAGCCAAGCCCATTGTTCTTGGAGACAGTGTTGAAACACCAAGGCTTTGACCGGGAAAAAACAATCATGGTGGGTGACACTTTATATACTGATATCAAGTTCGGCAATGATGGGAACTTGGGTGGTCCTCACGGGGGCTCGATATTGGTATTGACTGGCGGCACTAAAGAGCACGACTTAGACATGCTACACACATTGGACTCTTCGCTACACCCTTCCTTTGTGATAGAATCTTTTGGCCACGTAGCGGACCATTTGTAAATGCTTCTGTGTCAGCTACTCTGCCAGCTACTCTGCCAGCTATATCTGTCGTCGGCTATCTATTTGTAACCTACACCAATATACATATCTAGACCACTTACCGCTGATACCGCCCCATCTCTATAATGACCTTCTTAAGGGATCGTTCAATCTCCCCTATGATCACTAATCATCCAGTACCCACTCCATCTTGCATTGTGGATATCCGCGATCAATGCGAATCACTCCTCACGCTTACTAACTCTAAACTGATGATAAACTTCACGGGCCAGACCAACAAGAGGGTGGTGAACCTAGGAGACAAGCGGCTGACGCCGCTAGGAGGATCCAGGAATTACCTTCAGAAGGCCAAGCTTCAGCGTCTAAAAAGAGAAGAAGATAGAGCAAAAGAAAAGGCTGCTAAAACCATTGAAAAGTACATGTTATTACACTTGAAAAGAAGACAAGACTCCCAAAATGCCTATGAACAATGGATCAAGAGAAAGTTGAACACCCAGGCTGAATTCAACACCTGGGCGGCCCAATTCCAACAAATGTCCGTTTGGTATTTGCCATTTCACCCGGAGGACAGTGGAGTGTGTTTGGATAAATTGGCGGCTAATATAGACAAGTGGGAGACTCCCAAGGTGTTGAAGAGTCCACTAGTCAAGGGGATAATGAACTTGATCAAATTAGGTAAATACGAAAAGCATCTACTCATACAAGCAATAGATACGATAGATCACATTATTGCTGGAGGAGATTCGGTAGACGTGGAAGGTTTCATCGGGATCATGACTGAATTGGTAGAATTCGATAGGGAAAAGGTGTATGAACTTATCATGAAGGTAAATGTCCAGGATTCGTATGAGGCATTTTTGAGGTTTTTGAGTGACACATATACATTGGATTCAACCTATTTCCCCATACTACAAGCAACTCTTTCCAAGAGGGAGTCAGGTTTGGCCATAAAGGCGCTTTCCGAGGTGCAGAAAGTCAATATTCTCAGTATCTTCTTATCAGCAAGAAGAAAAGAAGACTGGTCTTACGAGACGTTTCAAGTAATTGGGAACATCCTTCTGAGTGTCACTTTTAGAATACACTCGGTTAATGATCAGGACTCCATAATGGATGATGATGAGGAAGATGGAGACAATGATGAGGTTGAATCTCTATCGGAAGTGTTTGTTGAACAGACATCATTTGATAGTGTGAATAGCCTTTACTCATCAGAATTTATTCACCACATGGTGAAATTAGCGACCAGCCAAAATTCTGAAGCTACGGACCTTGGATTGGTGATATTATCTTGTCTTCTTCATTTGATACCTGGAAATAAAGCACGACTTTGCACCACGATGACTCTTATGCCAGGCTCATACCAGTGGCTCTTCAACAAACTTAAAGAGAACCAGATATATACCGCCTTCAAAGAAGCAAAAGGTAAAGCATATCTTAACTACTCAGATATTCAAGCATTGTATGAAGATGGTGAGATTTCTAGACACGAAGTTGATTCTTTTTGGAAGACTGTCTATACTTTCGAGGAGCTATATTCTTATTGGCTTATTGTTTCCAACGATTTTGAAACCTTCAGCAAAGATAAGATAACAGTGGAAGAAGTCAGGGAGTTCATCAGTTTTTTAAAGAAGTTATGCTTGTCTTTGATATTCGCCAATAATGTCAAACAATCCAAGAATATTTACCATGATACAGAGAGACTCAAAAATAGTTCCATCACTTTACTAAACCAATTGTACCTAAAAAACTTGAGATTGAACTTCTGCAGTAAGGATTTCTGGAAAGTCAATGCTATAAACACCAAGATCAATGAGCTATTACCAATAGTTGTGGAAATAGAAAATCAGAAAGAGGAGGAGGACTCGGGTGCAGAAAACGACAACCAATTCATACCTCGTCTGAAGTATTCAAAAGACATCGTGGCTAGACTTGAAATTTTGAGGAAGCTTCCGTTCTTTATTGATTTCCGTATCAGAGTTGAAATATTTCAATGTTTGATTCAATCTGAGAGAAACAAAAGGGCAAATGGCTTTTTTGATTCTTATGAAGAGCATCACCTGAGACCTAAAGTCAATATCAGAAGAGACCATGCCTTAGAAGATGCTTTCACTGGTTTGAATAAACCTGCAACACAATTGAAAGATACATTATCAGTCAAATTTTTTAATGAATATGGTGCTGAAGCTGGAATTGATGGAGGTGGTTTAGCTAGAGAATTTTTAAGTTGTGTTGTGAATGAAGGGTTCAGTGAAAGGTACAACTTATTCAAGGAAACTAGTGGCAATCAATTATACCCAAATGAAGAAATCTACACAAGGCAAATGAGACAACTCGATTCTCCAGAAGCGATAGAGAAAGACTTATTACTTTTGAAATTTTTAGGTAACATAGTTGGTAAGTGCCTTTATGATAACGTTCTTATTGATGTTTCATTTGCTCCATTTTTTTTGAATAAATGGTGCAACTCACGAAATTTCATGAAGAATTCTATCAATGACCTCAATTCCTTAGACGAATATGTGTTCTCCAACCTCATCAAGTTAAACAAAATGACCAATGAAGAAATAGAAGCGTTGGATCTTAATTTCACAGTGACCACCAGAGTGGGGGGTAAAAGTTTCACGTTTGATTTAATTCCTGACGGAGAGAACAACAAAGTAAACGCATCTAATAGATTGAACTACATTCATCAAATGGCGAATTTCAAGCTTAACACCTCACTACATGTTCAATCGAAATATTTCCTTAGTGGATTGTTTGAAATAATCCAATCTAGTAGGCTAAAGATGTTTGACTTCAATGAGCTTCAAATGCTAATTTCAGGGTCTAAACAGAAGCTTGACATTCAAGATTGGAGAGGCAATGTTTCTTATGGTGGTGGATTCTTTGAAGAAGATAAAACCATAAAATACTTCTGGGAAGTCGTTGAAGAGATGAGCCAAGAAGATCAATCGAAGTTATTGAAATTTGTCACCTCAGTGTCAAGGGCCCCACTTCTAGGATTCAAGGCATTGAACCCTCAATTTGGTATCAACTTAGCAGGAGAATCACCCAACAACCTTCCTACTGCATCCACGTGTATGAATCTATTGAAGTTGCCTGATTATAAAGATAAAGAGAAGCTCCGCCAGAAACTTCATTACGCGATTCATCTGGACGCGGGTTTTGATTTATCTTAGTGGCTTGGCTAGAATGAAAAATTCAAATTGCCCATTATAAATAGTACTAATAAGATTGAATGTTAATCAGGTCATTTGTGGGTTGTGTTAAGTCACGGCCCTTGATGTCCTCCAGAATTGTAGTAAATGGTATAAGGTACCCGTTTAATATAAGATTTATCAGTTCATCGAGAGTATTGAAATTAAACCCATTATTACCATTTGATGTAGTAGATGAGTTAATGAATGAAGAATTGGAGGAGGATAACGAAAAGCTAAAGAAAGATAAGTCCAAGCTCAAAAAGAAGTTGAAAAATGCAAAAAATGGTAAAACTGAATCAAAAGACAATAAACATGGTGCAAAAAATGACCCTAAAAATGACCCTAAACACGATGCCAAAAACGATATCAAAAATGACTCCGACGGAGAATACGTCACCAAGAACGATACAATTCCGAAGGCCAAGGCTGTGTCCCAAAACATCGAGCTGTTGAACGTGGCCCAAAAGTCCGAATCTGAAGCCTCTAAGACATCGAGCAATGATGATATAGATGCAGGTGCAGATGGAAAGCTCGCCGGTTCAGGAAATGGAGGTGGCGATAACGGTAAACCAAGAAGGCACGAAGAACCCGAAGAAGAGGAAGAAGAGGACGAAGAACCGGAGCCATCACGGTTTAAGAAAACAATGGATAAACTTGGAGGCTTTTTGATCAAATGTCTTGAAACCATCGGAATAACCTTCAGCTCTGTGGCCATCCTAGGCGTGACGGGATTCCTCTATCATCAGTTCTATCACATCCATGTGCTCGACAAGATCGATCAAGCCTTCGATAGTGCAGACCCCGGATTCCATATCTCGATCCACAAAAGAACTCGCAATCACATCGATGAAGACCACGAACACGATTTGAGTGAGTACTGGGTGGAGAGGCCACAGCAGAAGCTTTTGGACGACATTGTTGCCGGGAAAATCGTAGGACGGTATTTCCTCTTGGTGGGTGAAAAAGGGACTGGAAAAACATCTTTGATCTCCGAGTCCATGAAAAAAGTAGAGGGATACAATGTGGCGATGTTGGATGCACATGCGGATCCCGAGATTTTCAGAATCAGATTGGGTAGAGCTTTGAACTATACCTTCAATGAAGATTATATCGGATCATTATTCAGCATTAGAGGTCCAAGAGATACCACTGCTTTGTTGGATATCGAAAGAGCTTTCAATAAGCTTGAGGAGCTTGCAACAAGAAGAATAACCAAGGCTGGCAATAGACCACTTGTTCTTATTGTCAACAACTCTCACTTGATCAAGGAAAACGAAGAGGGCGGTAAACTTATTGAGTTATTACAACAAAAAGCCGAGGCATTGAGTGGATCTGGGTTGATGACGATGATATTTAACTCAGACGATTACTGGGTGTATGAAAAGTTAAAGAAACTCGGCACCAGGTTAGAGCTTATCAACGTCCGTGATTTCAACAGAGCAGAAAGTATCAAGTCGTTGAAATTTATACGTGAAAAACACTTTCCTAGTCATAAGTTCCCCGATATCAAGCTCACGGATGAGATATGCCATAAAATCTATGACTTGATTGGTGGCCGGCCCCAACATATTCTGCAAGTGGCCAGACACAAGAACATGATTGATGCGTGCCATGAAATCATCGATAGAGAGAAAACATGGTTTCTCAATCAATGTGGGATCCTTGGATTCAACATGGACGATGATGTGATGGAACACGGTAAGTTCAGTTCATCTGCAATGCTTTTAATGAGAGAGTTTGTGGAGATGGACCGTAAAAGAAAAAACACCTTGATTCTTAAAGACTCGCCTGAGATTAAAGATCGATATAAAAACCACGATCTACCCGAATTACCGTTATGGAGAGCCAGACAAATCATGACCAGGCCCGATTATATCCAACAGTATGATAACTTGAATATCTTCACCATTGACTCCGAATCACGGGTGAGGGCAGACTCAATACCGATGATGAGAGCATTTCATGAGATCGCTTCCCAATCTAACTTTGACGATTTGTTAGATGATACGATCGAAAGAGTTGCAGACATCGAGTCATTAGGCAGAACAAGAGAAATCGTCATGAAAGATTTAAGTTTGGGTAGTAAGTATACCGTCGGTAATGACAACAAGACGTATGAAGTTCAACTACACAAGTCTGGCAAGCAAAAGCTAAAAGATGGGGATGAAGATGGAGATGATGAGACCTCGGATTATTATTTAGAAGATGTTCACAGGAAAGAATCTAAGAGGTGGTGGAAAAAGCGCATGGACCAACTTACTTCCCCCTCAAATGGAAGTGAGTATGACATTGATATAAGTAGGAATAGCAGTGACAAGCCCTAAGATTATCTGCTGAGGGGGAGAGATTGTTTCTTAGGTTTGCCGAAGGAACAACCCCAATTATCAGATGGCGCGCGCGAATCCACTGAAATATATATACCTGCTAGTTTGGATTTGCAACCTTTTTAACCATGTCTCAATACTACAACGAAGAACGTAAAATTATTACCGCACACTATCCCCGCTTGGCTGGTACAACCATCCACGAGGATGATCAAAAGAATTTGAAGCTTGTTTATAACAAGTTTACCAATAAAAGACAATACGGTCATGACAAGATCAGGTTCAATTTCATATTTGCTCATGGAACAGGGATGAACAAAGAAATCTGGAGATACCACATAAACCGATTATATGAGATCAGCTCTACCCAGCAACAGAATTGGTATGTTGGGTCAATTGTGGCCTTTGACAACATAGGACACGGTGATTCGGCGCTTGCAAATGACGAAATATTGGGTTGGATTAACGGTTGGTCCGACGGTGGTAAAGATATTATACGAATTGTCAAGTATGAAAACGATGCTAATGGTGATTTCATTAACAACAGGTACAGCAAGAACATAGCTGTTGGACACTCTTTTGGAGGCCACCATACCTTAATGGCTGGAATCTTCGAGCCTCATTTATTTGATATTGTAGTTCCAATCGAAGCTCCTTATTATCACGACCCCAAATTGTTGCAAAGATATCTTAAGGTTTTTTCAAAAATTGAGTCTTTAGTGTTGGATGACTTTGATTCTTTGGAAGATTTTAATGCTTACTACAAAGATTTTTCGTTCTACCAGACTATGGTTCCAGAAGTTATGGATCCTTTTCTCAAGGACGAGTTATACACCGTATTAGACCCGGCTACTAATACGTTGAGGTATAAGAGTAAGGCCAAGAGCCAAAGACAAATGGCAAGTTATGTTTCTTCACTCACAGGTCTTAAGAAATCGTTCCTGATGTTCCCATTACTTGAATGTAAAGTTGCGTTTGTTATTGGAGAAAAGGCCACTTGGAATCCACCAGAATCTAACACTTACTTCAAGGAACACGCAAATCCTAATGCCTTAATTGAGTATAATGTCATTAAAGGTGGTACCCATTTATGTCACGGGGAAAAGCCAGAGGCCATCATTGAGCTTCTCGCTAGTTTGGCTGGTAGAAGAGCTACAGACAGTCTTGACGACTTGGACAACTATCCTGATGTAAAATACCATGGGGACAAAAAGAGAATCATTCAGGAAGGTCACAAGCTTTTATTGGCAGGTGATTACAGAGCGGTTGATTTCTCGAAGAAACAGGATTTCCCAAGATTGTAAAGTTATGACGGACCATGAGTCTCCAGTATTTATTGTTGTTTCCAGTATATAGTTACAGATTGAATACATGTTCAAACAGAATCCCGTACAGCAGACGAGCCTTTGTCGTATTTGAAGTGCGGCTCGTTTCTTATCTAAATTCGCGAGCTCATCTCATTTTTTTTTCATCTATCTACGATGGCATCCAGAGGAGTTGTGCTTGCTTATATTTTAAAGTACTTAGAGAGTCAAGACGACTTGAAAAAGGCAACCAAGGCCTTATCTAAGGACATAAAGGCTGCCTCAATCGACTTGCCTGAAATCGAGGATGATTTAGAGACTGCATTAGAAAGTGTGGATGCGAAGAAATCAAGCAGCGAATCTGATTCATCTGGAAGTGAAAGTGAAAGCGAGAGCTCGGGGGAAAGCTCCGACTCCGATTCTGATTCTGACTCCGAAAGCGACAGCGACGAAGAGGCTGCCGAAAAAGAAGAGCAGAAGGAAGAGAAGGAAGAGTCAGGTTCTGATGATTCTTCTAGCGATTCAGACAGTGGTTCATCCAGCAGTTCAGACTCCTCTAGTGATTCTAGCAGTTCAGACTCAGACAGTGATTCATCTAGCAGTTCAGACTCAGACAGTGGTTCGGATTCAGACAGTGATTCAGACTCAGACAGTGATTCAGATTCCTCTAGCGATTCTTCCAGTGACTCTAGCGATTCATCTGACTCTAGTGATTCTTCTAGCGACTCCAGTGACTCCGACTCCGACTCCGACTCCGACTCCGACTCCGACTCCGACTCTGAATCAACCCCAACCCCAAGCAAAAGAAAGGCGGAAGAATTCACTGAACCAATTAAAAAGCCAAAGCTTTCAGACATTTCTGAATCCACAACTGCTTCAATGGAATCCACTCCTGAAGCTGAAGGCATCCAAGCTGAATTAGATGAGCTCCAGCCGGGCCAAAGAAAACATTTTTCAAGAATAGACAGAACTAAGGTCAGCTTTGAAGACCATGTTTTACAAGACAACACCTATAAAGGTGCAGCTGGTACTTGGGGAGAAATGGCCAACGAAAAGTTGATGCAAGTTAGAGGTAAAGACTTCACGAAGAATAAAAACAAGATGAAAAAAGGTTCTTATAAGGGAGGATCTATCACTTTTGCATCTGGCTCCTACAAGTTCACAGATTAGAAGCCATTAGTCATAAATCTGTATAGTAACTCTGTATAGTATAATATTAATTCATGTGTTAGACATTGTTCAGGTATCTTGTGAATCATCTAGCCACTCTAATACTACGTACATCAAGAGGAACTCATGGAAGGGGAAGTAGTCGTACAAATATGATAAACCATCACTGAAACATTCTATTTACAGCCGCGCACTAAAACTGAAATCTAAATTGAAATCTTTTCTTACGTGATTGCGCTTACTAAAGAAGCTTCATCATGTCACGCCGTGGAAAGTCTATAAACTACACTGAGCTAAACAATGGTAATTTCTCAGACGATTCTGTAAGTGATGAGGAAGATAGAGACTATACCTTTGGCAAAAAGAGAAAAGTGGCTCCTCCGAAGAATCCCGTTCCAAGCATTAGTAAAGAAGAGGAAGATAAAAAACGTAAGGCAGATGCCAGTATTGAAGCGCTCAAGGCAAGCATAAGCAACAAAGACTTTGAGGAAGAAGATTTGGTAGAATTAACTCCCGATTTGCCCAATGATTATGTCCCTGACGCTGTTTCCAAATCCTTTGGCAGATCAGACTTTTCTTATTTGAGACTTAAACCTGACCACTTTTCCAGACCATTATGGATTTCCCCCAGAGACTGTAGGATCATTTTGGAGTCATTTTCTCCGTTGGCAGAACAAGCACAGGACTTTTTGATCACGATAGCTGAGCCTGTGTCAAGACCTTCTCACATCCATGAGTACAAGATCACCCCCTATTCACTATATGCCGCTGTTTCAGTGGGGTTGGAAACTGATGACATCATTCTGGTGTTAAACCGTCTTTCCAAAGTACCGGTGGCAGAGTCCATCATCAATTTCATAAGGGGTGCTACTGTATCATACGGTAAAGTTAAGTTGGTTTTGAAGAACAACAGATATTTTGTTGAAAGTGCACAAGCAGACGTGCTTCAAATGTTATTAAAAGACCCAGTTATTGGTCCTTTAAGAATTGACAGCGAAAGCACGGTTGGTTCCAATGGCCTTGTAAAGGTGGCTGCACCTGTGCAAGGTGATTTAAAGATCCCTGGAGTGAAACTGAAAGACAATAAAGAAGTTGCAGACGATAAGAAAACCGAAGATATCTTTGCTTCTGTGGTAGGAAATAGAGCATCGGAAGAGGATTATGACGATGATATGGATGCGGTTCATTCGTTTGAAATATCCAATGATTCGGTTGAGTTGGTTAAAAAACGGTGTCAAGAGATTGAATATCCAGTGTTGGAAGAATATGATTTCCGTAATGATCAAAGAAACCCCGATTTGGAAATCGATTTAAAGCCCTCTACCCAGATCAGACCATACCAGGAGAAGTCCTTATCTAAGATGTTTGGTAACGGTAGAGCACGTTCAGGAATTATTGTTTTACCTTGTGGTGCTGGTAAAACCTTGGTAGGAATTACCGCTGCATGTACCATCAGAAAGTCTGTTATTGTTCTTTGCACATCTTCGGTATCAGTTATGCAATGGAGGCAGCAGTTTTTACAGTGGAGTACAATTCAGCCTGAATCTGTAGCTGCATTCACATCTGAGAACAAAGAAATGTTTTCTACGGAAGCAGGTCTTGTGGTATCAACATATTCGATGGTTGCTAATACTAGAAATCGGTCATATGACTCTCAAAAAGTTATGGATTTCTTGACCTCAAGAGAATGGGGGTTCATCATTTTAGACGAAGTTCATGTTGTCCCCGCTGCTATGTTTAGAAGAGTTGTCACTACGATTGCTGCACACTCTAAGCTTGGTTTAACCGCAACGTTGGTTCGTGAAGATGATAAGATTTATGATTTGAACTTTTTAATTGGTCCTAAACTTTATGAAGCTAATTGGATGGATTTGGCTCAAAAGGGTCACATTGCGAATGTGCAATGTGCTGAAGTTTGGTGTCCTATGACCTCGGAGTTTTACCAGGAATATTTAAGAGAAACAGCCAGAAAGAAGATGTTATTGTATATTATGAACCCAACTAAGTTCCAAGCCTGTCAATTTTTGATTCACTATCATGAAAAAAGAGGTGATAAAATTATTGTTTTCAGCGATAATGTCTATGCCTTACAAGAGTATGCCTTGAAATTAGGAAAGCCATTCATTTATGGATCCACCCCTCAACAAGAACGTATGAAGATCTTGCAAAATTTCCAGCACAATGATCAAATTAATACGATTTTCTTATCCAAAGTTGGTGATACTTCGATTGATCTTCCAGAAGCAACCTGTTTGATTCAGATATCGTCACACTATGGTTCTCGTAGGCAAGAGGCACAAAGATTGGGAAGAATTTTAAGAGCTAAAAGGAGAAACGATGAAGGGTTTAATGCATTTTTCTACTCGTTGGTGTCAAAGGATACCCAAGAGATGTACTATTCTACCAAAAGGCAAGCGTTTTTAGTAGATCAAGGTTATGCTTTTAAAGTCATCACCCATTTGAACGGGATGGAACAATTACCCAACTTGGCATATGCTACCCCAAGAGAGAGAAGAGAATTATTACAAGAAGTGTTATTAAAGAATGAAGATGCTGCAGGTCTCGAAGTTGGTGATGACGCAGACACAACGTTTGCAAGAGAAGGCAGAATGAAGAGTGAAAATAGCAGTGCAACCAAGAGTGCCGGGTCATTGGCTGGATTGGCTGGTGGAGAGGATATGGCCTATATTGAATACAGCAGAAATAAGAATAAAGAAATCAGGCAACAGCATAATCCAATTATCAAGAAGATGTATTACTCAAAGAAGAAATAGAGGGATAACACCAAGAGTTGAGCAAACTTTAAATGCATGAATATTGATGAAATCTATATGTATATATGTTAGTCACACGGTCGCAGTCATAAATAATTCTAAAAACACCAAATCGTCTCTTTCATAAAAATCATCCAACGTAGTAGTTTCATCCAACAAAGTCTCCAAAGTCATCAATATTACTATCATTATCATTATCCTCCTTATTGTCATCAATCAGGGTATCTCCTAATTTGGCTGCAAGAGTTGCCATCTCCACCTCATATTTGTACTGGTCAACGTAGCTATTGAATTGTTTCTGGTATGAATTGAGTCGCTCTATTAATGTATAAGCGTCGATTTTGTCGTCTATCTTCATTCCTAAAGCCACTTGTATTAGGTTATCCAGTTCATTCAGACCCGAATATTCGGTACCAGGAATCTGAGCAATTATCTTGAACAACCTGAAGGAGCTCGTCCTTTGGATTGTTTCCATCGGTATGCCTTCCCTATCAAATTCATTTATTGGGTTATACCACACCACTGCCCATACCTCCTTTATAGGTCCTTCCGGACCAACTTTCTCATTATATAATTCAAGTTTGAGTCGAATTCTATCAACAGGTAATATAAGACCAGGAGAAGAAGTCTGGTGTCTTGAATCCGAAAGATCCAACTCATCATCTATCTCATCGTCTTCAAAATATACTTCTTGCTCCAACACTCTTAAGCAACCTCTCCAGATAGTAGATGATCCACGCTTATTCCATTCAGTTATCAGTAAATCACCGGGGGGAATTTTGAATACACTCACCTCAGAGCACTCAAATACCTCGGAGTTGATTGTCTCCACACACGGTGCCATAGGGTAAGTAACTTTGCAACAATCAACCAGTTAGTTGAATATATCCGCGCAATGTAAAGAAAGATGCAGTACACCAAGTTCGCGAAATTGGATCTAAAATTTTTCACTACCAGTATGTTCAGAAGCATAAGTAGATGTTCGTTCCCAAGGGCAGCACCTTTACAGGTTTCTAGACAGTTTGGAATTTCCAGCATAAGGTTTAATGACTCGAAGAAGGAAGCTCCAGGGAGTTTGAAGGACCAGTTGGATGCTTTAAAATCCAACACTTCCCAGACCAACAAAGATGACTCGATTGATGAATTATTAAGAGTCCTCACTCCGGTAAAACAACTATCAGATGACGTGTTAACAAGTGACTCCATGTCGCCTAGAATAGCACACCCAAGAGACGCCGCAAAAGCCATCCGTATCAATGGGCCTACAGCAGGAAGAACGGTTGCAGTTCATCTGGGTGGAATCTCTTTTGGAGTCAATGCCGTCAACACCATCTTAAGAGCCAACAAAGTGAAGTATCTCCAGAAAATACAAAGCAGACATATTCCTAAAGCCAAATACAGAAAGCAGTTGAAGAGAGAATGGTGGAGACGTAGATTCCTCCAAGGATTTAGAGGTCTTTTGGCACAGGTCCAAGACGCAAAGAGAAGGGGTTATTAAGGTATCTTGATGGTAGAATCTGTTGTGGAAAAGGTGGTGGATTCGAGGTTGTAATGAAAGACATGACATGAGTGGGACTACACAAGCATATGGAACTATACTCTACAAGGAGTGGAACCTTTTTTTCCACAAGTATCCAAAAGATTGGTGATAAACGATTATTGACTGCAGCAAAGCCCGCCCACATTGACGTTCTCCCATTAGAATACTCGTATCTACACGTTTTGTAAATAGTAATAAAAATCTAACTTTGATGCGCGCATCTTATCTCTGCTACAAATTTAAACTCCGGCAGCCCTAGGATTCACTCTTTTCTTGCTACTTTTAAACTGCTTGAAAGACACCGTGGACTCGAAAGTTACCCGAGCTCTTATATTTACATCCATATTACCTTTTTTCCTGACACTTTGTTATCTTTTGGCCGTCTTTAACCCCACAGTATTCGGATCCAATGTCTATTGCAACTGAGACAAAACCTGAAAACCCTCTTCCAGCAGTTCAAACAAATGGCCAGAGTGGAATCCCCGCTATAACTGGTGAAATAAACCATCCACATGCGTTGAACGTTTTTCCCGAGCCTTTGAAGCCGTGGAAGCCAACCATTCTTTCATACGGTGCTTCATTTCTTTCCACTACCATAGGGTTCCCGTTTGATACCATAAAGACAAGGATGCAAACACATCCTGAGTTCAAAAGCTATTTCCAATGTGCGAGCAAGACGTTCAAGGCGGAAGGCTTGAATGGTTTTTTTAGAGGAATATGGGCCCCTTTGATCTCCTCATCCTTCTCGAAGAGTATCAATGTTTCCATCTTCAGTATGTCCAAGCCGATGGTTCACGATGTCCTCTACCGAAACGAGAAAGACGAGACCCATCCGTTTATCAAGAACATCCCCATTAGTTTCTTTTCTGGGATGATTGCAGGCGCTGGAGTTTCGTTATTTGCATGTCCCTTTGAATTCACCAAAGTGTTTGCACAAATATCTAAGTTAGTAGAAAGAGGCAGCACCACTCATTCTAAGTTGAGCGATGCTTCGACATTGGCGACCTTCAAAAAGATCATCAAATACGAGGGCTTACCAGGTCTCTACTCTGGTTTCAGGTACCATATAATGAGAGATTCTATTTCATCGGGGGTTTATTTCACCGTGTATGAAACGTTGAAGTATTCCATGAACCATTTGATCAACTCAAATGCTACTGCCAACTCCCCACTATCAGTAATGCTTGCTGGTGGATTGTCTGGTATCACTTGTTGGTTGGTCGTTTTCCCTATAGATACCACCAAATCATTAATTCAAAAAGATGTTGTGCTGAACATTTTCAGAAAGATGGATAAGTTAGAGCCAAATCCCAAGAAAGACCACAGGATCACTATCAACAAAAACATGTACAGAGGGTTAGGAATATCTATAACCAGATCTTTTTTGGTGAATGTTGTATTCTTTAGTGCTTTCGAATTTCTTATGAGCTATACCACGTAGCCAAGACATGCCACATTATTTATTTATGCATTTCATTCTTGTAAATAAACTTAATAGATATATACATATTATACAAAATTATCTGTCACGGGTTCTTCCTCTTTTGGATTGTTCCTTTTCAATCTCTTCTTCGGTTAACCCTTCAACGGTACCACGCTTTCTTTTCCTCCTGGTTCTATTTCCAACAGGGTTTGTGTCGGTTATAATATCACGCATACTTTCCTTTAAAGGAGACTTGGACCTCGTCCTACTAGCAGGGTTATCGCTAGTCGATTTGTCGACTTGAAGACTTGTCTTTCTCGAGCTAGATCCAGCTTCCTCGTTACCCACAACATTCTCTCTGGTTTTGGGAACATCCAAACTCAATCCCTGTTTATCGGTTGGAGTGACTACCCTCTTTTTGGGGGCCTTTTTACGAGGTGAATGGCCTAAAGATGAATTCTCTGGAGCTGGGATTTTTTGAGACTTGCTAGCTTTTTCTTGGTCAGCTTTGGAACCTACTGCTTTCTTACTCACAGTCGACTTGACCGGTTTTTTCTTCTCAGAACTTTTCGAATCAACAAGAGCTGACGAATCACTTTTCACTGATCCTTCTTTAGCACTCTTGGCCTTGGCTGTTACTGGAGGCCTTGAACCTTTTTTGTTAACAACCAGTTTAGACTTCTGTTTTGGCTTTTCAGACGATCCTGTAGATTTGGTCTGTTTTTTTCTCTTTGTCTGTTTCTTGGGATCATCAAGTGGCTTCAAATTGTCTATTGAATCAGAATCTTTATGATTTTTAGTGTCATTATCTTTGAGACCTGATTTAGTATCTTCAAGTTCCCCTGATTCTTTAGGATTTACAGGTTCTTCTTCCAATTCAGATACAGCCTCTTGATTTATTGGTTTATCATCGTGTTCCTTTTTTTGAGCTTTCAGTCTCCTCAGAGATCTCCTTAAACTCAGAATGTCTTCTTGCTTGGTTGCACTTTCCGCTTTGACTTTAGAATTATTTCTCAGCTTGGATTGGACAGATTCTTCGTCATTGTCCAATTTGGGTTCCTTCTTAGAACTTTGACTTCCGAATTTGTTTCCATCTCTCAATGAATGAAGTGGCTCAAGAGCTTCTTGGTCAATTTCTAATCCCAACACCTTTTTGACTTGAGGTTTCTTATCGGAAACATTCGAGCCAGACAGTTTCAAGTGTTCGTCTTCAACTTCGTCTGTTTTTTTGAGTTCGACATCTTCTTTACCAACTGTTTCCTCAAGAGAACTTGGTTCATCTTGCTCCTTGAATGGAACATCTTCCACGCGATCTTCGCCCAAACCTTCTTTCAACGCTTCCTCATCTTCCTCAAGGTTTTGAGCAGTGTTTTCATTCTGTTCATCTTTAGCCAATACCGAGTCAGTTTCAACCGTTGATTTATCCCACCACCTTGCAAACCACAGGATAGGATTCATCAATCTTGGAAGTTTAAACGATCTTGGCTTTTTAGAAGGAGCATTAGATTGATCGGCTTCGTCTTCTCCATTTTCGTCTTCAAACTTTCTCTTTCTAGACCCACCTGGTGAAGAAGCCTGAGGTTCAATATATTCATTGTGCTCTTGGTACTCGGTGATTGTGTCTCCATTATCCAAGATTTCTTCGGTGATATCATACTTTAAGGTGGATCCACGAGGTTGAGATTTCTCTTCCGGAAACGAAACTTCATCCGGTTGTATCATTATCTCCTCCATATTTATATCAGTTTCTTCCTCAACAGAGAATTTTGGCTCCTCAAACAATGGCTCGGTGATATAAGATGGTCTTAAAATCTCTTCATCTATCGAAGGGGATGATGAAAGTAAACTGAACGGCACCTTTTCAGCTAGATTATTCTCATTTATGCGAGAATCTGGCTCGGGAGTATCAGGTTCAGCTTCCAAGGAAGGATGAATTATGTTCGATTCTTCTAATTCAATTTCGGCAGAAGCAGGGTATTCCACAATCAAAGCTTCCTCTTCGCTATCTGTTTCAATAGTTGGCAATACAGACTCTTCTGATTCATCAAAACTCAATACCGAAGTGTTTACTGAATCCAAAGATGGTGCTTGAATGTTATAGGAGAAAACTGGCTTTTGTGGTTGGGGCTGTTCGAAGCTTTCTGGATTTCTTTTATCGGCATCTTCATCGTGGACATTTTCAACTTCATTGATAGCCTCTTCAGCAAAATTTGCCGGCCGGTCAAGACGTTCATTGAGAGTTTCCTCTGAAACTGCAGCGACACTTGATTGCTCAGCATTATCTGTAATCTGTTCAATAACTTCTTGAGCTTGTTCAATGTCGCTTTCAACTCTTTCAGTGTTTGGGCCAGTTTGTTCGAGTTCTTCGGTTTCCTGCTCACTGGTCACATCCACCATAGAAGTGTTCAAATCATCCAAAACGGGTTTGGGTATTTCACCTTCAGCATTCATATCATCTAAATCTAAATCTTCGGAAATCGGATTCTCAGCAAGAGGAGATGACGGAGGTTTGTCCATTGGAATGGAGGTATTGAAGTCGTTATCTGCTATCATGCTTGAATCTACAACAGAATCATTGAGCTGATCGAGAACAGGCTTGAAAATCCTAGGGTCCTCTTCAACAGCTTCACTTTGTCCCTCATCATTTTCTGCAGTAACAGGAGGTTCCTTTAATTCATCATCGTTCAACAATGAATGTTCCACATCCATTGTTGTATCATCAATGCCTTCAAGAATAGGCTTACCTTGGCTGATCTCGAACGTCACCTTGCCACCACTTTCACTGTGAACAGGGGTATTCTCCCGTCCTGATACGATGCTTGATTCAAGGTGATTAATGGTTGTGCCATCAATATCTTCGAGTATTGGCTTTGGCTCTTGCAATCTATAATCAAATACTGTGTGATCA
This sequence comes from Yamadazyma paraphyllophila, assembly GCA_030563605.1. Lineage (NCBI taxonomy): Eukaryota > Fungi > Ascomycota > Pichiomycetes > Serinales > Debaryomycetaceae > Yamadazyma > Yamadazyma paraphyllophila. The sequence continues at coordinate 38,049 of JAJMJO010000013.1, forward strand.
TCTTCTTGACTGGGTGCTCCTGCTTCGGTTGGAGTCTCTTCACCTTCAGTTGATGTCGGTATACCGTTCTCTGGTTTACTTCCATCAACGATTTCGGGACTTGCAGCTTCAGATGGTATTTTATCCTCTTTGGTATGATCCAATGACTCAGTAGTGACTCCTATCTCTTGCTTTGGAGCTTCATTTGTACGATTTTGGTTATCGAAAGTAGTATCTTCATTTTCAAACTCATTGATTCCTCCCACCAGATGTGATGCCTTGTCTTTGGGTGTATGTTCAATATCAATTGCTGGTTCAACAGGCTCCTGTTCACCCAGTTCCTTTTCAACAGGGTTGTCCAGAACACTCTCGGCTGCTGGTTTCAGTTCAACGACTTGACCTCCGCTTTCTTGTACATCTTTCTCGTGCCTAGGTTCATGAGAATACTCTTCATTAGCCTCCTCCAGCTTGGTGTCAATGTGTTCTTGAATGCTCTTTTTTCTAGTAAAATCATCCTCAACAGATTCTCCATCAACTTCAGGAAGCTCTTCAATGAGAAAATCTTTAATGGAGTCTTTCTCTTTTAAAGCTTCTGCCAATTCGAAGCTATACGCCGCTTTTTTCTGGTCTTCTGTAGTGTCCTTTTCCACGTCCTCAGAAGTTAGTTCTTCCAAAATAGTCGGCATTTCTTCGACTTCACCAACAGCACCATGTGCCTCTTCAATAACAGGTAGCCCCTTCAAGTGTCTGAAGTCTATCATGCTGTTATCAGGGTCATCGAATCCACTGCTTTCAGAGATATCATAATCCATGCTATCATCGAGTTTTGAGGAATCAATATTGTCAAGTTGAGGATGTTCAATGGATTGATCAAATAGATGATCTGTGCTAGCAGTTCGAGGAATTTGGCTTTCAATGCTTCCTGTATTTACGGCTTCGTTGTTTCTGAGATTTGGCAGAGTAAAACCTGAAGTCGGCTCATCCTTTTCGTTGGCTATGAAAGAACTTCCAATGGAATCCGTTCTTTCTAGAGGAGACAAATCCAATGTTGATTCTCCTTCTTCGTCTTCATTATTACTGTCATTATCGATTTCCATGTCTGAACCTTGTATATCCTCTTGAACAGGGGCAACATCCTCAACTTCGTCAGAGATGGGAGGTTGGTTTGGTTCTGGATTTGATGCAGGAGGCTTTTCCTCTTCAGACTCCGTTTCTGTTGTGAAGTCATCAAGTGAAGGTGGGCTTAAGGGGACTAGTCCCTGGACGAACTCCTTGATTGGATCCACGCCAAGCAGACGTTGAAGATCTTTTCTTACTTTTAATTGAATGTTGAACTTCTTCTCTGTTTCTCTTAATCTTTGTAGAACATCATCAGGGTTCTCTTCTGGCACCGTTCTGAATAATGGAGCAGAGAGATCAATGGACTCATTCTCCGAATCAGAAGAAGCATGATTAGAATCTACTTCATCGTTAACTTTAGCGGGTAAAGATTCGCTGAAGTATTCCACGTCTGCCTCTGAGCCCTCCGAAAGCACTTGGTCTTCAATTTCCATATTTTCATGGTGCTCTATGACATCGAAAGGTTGGGGAAGTGGAGCCATGGGAGATTGGGGCGATGGTAGCGTGCCTGGCGAGATTACAGTTTCAGAAATCTCGTCCTCAGCGTAATCAGTATACCTTACTGGTTCTATGTTTTCAGCTGCCTCGTAGTTTTCATTCTTTAATATAGAGTCTGCGAATTCAAGTAAACTGTTGCGAGTCTCCGATTCTTTCACAAGGTCATCATATGCTTCTTCAGCAAGATTTTCCATTTGTGATGTCAATTCGGGGTCAAAAACATTATCGTCATCTGGGTAGGAAGTAAATTGTGAGTTTTCCAAATGATATAACTGAGGAATGCCCGAGTGTTCGTTCTCGGCAGTGAGAACGCTTTCTCTGTCGCTGAACTCTTTATGGCTTCCAAGGTCTTTCTCAGTACTATGGGGTGTATCGACTTGATGGTCGAGTTCATCTTGCGACTCGCTATGTGCATGTTCATCTTCGTCCACTTCGTCCTCTTCTTCTTCGTCCACTTCTTCTTCGTCCACTTCTTCTTCGTCCACTTCTTCTTCGTCCACTTCTTCTTCGTCCACTTCTTCTTCGTCCACTTCTTCTTCGTCCACTTCTTCTTCGTCCACTTCCACTTCCTCGTCTTCCTCGTCCTCTTCCACTTCGTCCTCCACTTCGTCCTCCACTTCGTCCTCCACTTCCTCTCCCGTACTCTCCAAAATCTCCTCGTAAACTTCCTCCTCTTCCTCGTCCTCGTCTTCCAGGAACCTCTGTTTACTAAAAGGTGCCATATCTGATAGTCTTGGTCTTCCATTGTGCACCTTGTAACTCGTGCCATTATACACATTGACCGGAGACATTGAATGGTCGCCACGTTGAAGATCGTGCTCAGCATCCTCGTCTTCGTCAGAGAGAATTTCAATCATATCAGGTTCCTCATCTGCGTCTGGCGACGGAGCGCTGACTTCAGACGGACTGTTCGTTTCGTCAGCAGTGGCGGCTTGTGCCTGCTCCAATGGCAGCTGGAACGGATCAAAGCTTTTATTTATATAATCACGCCTCAAATCGTCTTGATCAAATTCATGCTGGAGCTTGATTAATTCGTCGTTTTGTACTTTTAATGTTTGTGAGAAGCGGCTTTTGAGCGTATCAATCCAGTCCACAAGCTCAGAGGTATCTTTACCTTCATGCTGTATCAATTGCTTTTTCTTGGCTTGTAGGGAGTGATTTAGCAGGGGTTTCCTATTCCCCATATTGTATGTGATTGCTTGATTGTGTATTGAATTGAAAGATGTGCGATGTGCGACAAGTTTGACAACGTACGACATGCGACATCGCGGGCGCATTTATCTCCAGGGCCTACGGCGAGTAAGTGGTCCCAGGGCGTACGGGTTGCATCGTGGGAGGAATGGGATTAGGGGGAGTGGCGAGCAAGTTTAACGGAGAGTTACTGGAAGACACCAGATAGTTACTGGAAGACACCAGATAGTTACTGGAAGACACCAGATAGTTACTGGAAGACACCAGATAGTTACTGGAAGACACCAGATAGTTACTGGAAGACACCAGATAGTTACTGGAAGACACCAGAAATAGTAACAGATATACAGACAGAACCCAGCCAGTATTGTGCTCCAACAAACAGACTGCTTCCTCCACTTCCCTATTAATAGTATCCAGCAACTGCTGAAGAAGATATTTTTTAAATCAATCATGCATGTCTCAAGCTTTATGCAAGTTAAATTCCTTTTTAATGTCAGCTACTACGAGACTCGTAGTCACTGAACCTACAAAAACACATCTCGGTATAGTTTCCGTCCCGTATCCAAATAGGCAAGTCTACGTTCACCATTGAGGAGGCCCCATTGGGATGTTCAAAGATCCAAACCATCATAAATGACTCGAGTCAGCTAAAATGTTTAATTCTCAAAAGAAATACCAACCTTAATTTAGTGGGGTCCAGGAAAATACAACCCTGAAACCGTGACATTTCAAACCAAGGATCCATGCAAGCTATTAAATATGAAACAAGAACCAGAAATAAACACCGGAGATTTACGAGTTGTGAATTAGTAAACGATTCATTGAGTTGTAAATTAGTAAACGATTCACGAGTTGTAAATTAGTAAACGATTCACGAGTTGTAAATTAGTAAATTGGCTAATCTTAAAATACTTTAAACTGATCCAAGTTGGACAAGATTTTGCAGGTTGGCTCACAAAGGGCCTTGTTCCGAATTGAACAACGGGAACTATGCATACCACGGTGCATGCCAGTTTTAGTTGACTAGTGCCCTAATTTGTTTAATTACACAAACCGTTCATTCTGAACCTGAAACCAAAGGAGGGTCGAATTAATCATTTACGCAAACCTGAATTACAAGTTGAGCCGACGGGCAGCGGTAGCGGAGATATATTGCATGCTCACAGCCAACGCAGTGCTTGAGATGTTGATCCAGCAGGGGCCACTCGCACCACCAGTAGCCTCATATCCACCACCAGTAGCCTCGTATCCTCACCACCTTGGCCGGGTTCAACCAGAACAATCTGGTAATTATAACCAGCCCCAAGAATCTGGCATTACACCAAAAGGCTGTTCGCATTTTAACTGCATTTGGAATCATGCATATCATCTTATATAACCTTTCCCAAAATAGATGAAACAGGGATGAAGTGAATTTCTTTTTCCCTGAAACGCAGTTATTGTTTTTGCAAACCTCATCTCTAGAGGGTTCGAGGAAGAACTGCCCAGCACGGGCCACCACAAGGACCATTGGCCGGCGTGGCTCCACTCGCATCCTCCTTACGCATCGTGGCATACGACCATTTTGCGCGCAACGGGGTAGGGTTTTGGTGGTGATCCCTGGCTCGTATACCCTTTTTCTTTTCGGGGTTTTTTCTACGAAAGTGCACCAATCGAGCCGACAATAACTGCCAACAATGCACTGCTACAAGAAAAATTCAAGGTACAGCTTTCTTTTACTTCACATGTGCCATCAGCCCTTTTGAAAAGCCTGGTATTTTGCAAGATACTTGAACGCGGATCGAGTGGGATGAAGTGGAATTTGAGTTGAAATTAAAGCGAACCTGAATTTGAAACCGGGCGCGAGGTAGTGAAATTAATGAGCGGCTTCCTTGCACGGGACGGGTCTGTATAGCATGACAGTTGGATGGAATCAGTATATGAAACACCCCAACGATGAGTTGTATTTTGAATATGAGCCAATTGGGTAATCTCTTACATCGCATACATCGCATGAAAAGGTTATGAGGCGGGTAATCCGGTCTTTTTGTTCGATGCGTGAACAGTGCTTAAAATAGAATAGCACCTGCAAGAACAATGGGGTGAATGTCTCCCTTTGCTCAGGTTGCATCAGGAGAGCCGCAGGCTAGAAGCTTTCTGTGCCCAATACAGTTAATAGGCCATAACTTTTTATTTCCTTTTGTTTTATTTTTTGCAGTTTACACCTGGGGCTGACTTATTCTTTCTTTTTCCTCTAGTCAAGCCTTTTATTAATTAATTATCTGGTATAAATACCCTTTAAGTTCCCCCCAATTGTTTTATTGAATTTAACTGTTTAATTGAACTAATCATGACTGCTGCTTCTGATATCGACCCAGAATCTCAAATTGAAACCTACGAACCAAGAGATACTATCAACCAAGGTAGTGCCTTGAAAAACCATCTCATTGCCGTGTTGGGTGAGTTCTTTGGTACTTTTATCTTTTTATGGACGGCCTTTGTCATTGCCCAAATCGCTAACCAAGACCCAACCATCCCAGATAAAGGTTCCAACCCGGGCCAATTGATTATGATTTCGTTTGGTTTCGGATTCGGGGTGATGGTTGCCGTGTTCATGTTCTTCAGAGTGTCTGGTGGTAACTTGAACCCAGCCGTTACCTTGACTTTGGTCTTGGCCGGGGCCGTGCCTCCTATTAGAGGTGCTTTGATGATGGTGTCTCAAATGCTCGCTGGTATGGCTGCTGCTGGTGCGGCATCTGCCATGACTCCAGGTGAGATCGCTTTCACCAATGGTTTAGGTGGAGGTGCCTCAAGATCCAGAGGGGTTTTCTTGGAAGCCTTTGGTACTGCCATTTTATGTTTGACTGTTTTGTTGTTGGCGGTTGAAAAACACAGAGCCACTTTCATTGCTCCATTTGTCATTGGTATTGCCTTGTTCTTGGGTCACTTGATTTGTGTTTACTACACTGGTGCTGGTTTGAACCCAGCTAGAACCTTTGGGCCATGTGTTGCTGCTAAGTCCTTCCCTAACTACCACTGGATTTACTGGGTAGGTCCAATCTTGGGATCTGTCATTGCTTTCGCCATCTGGAAGCTCTTGAAGTTCTTGAACTACGAAACCTGTAACCCAGGTCAAGATGCTGACGCTTAAGCATACAATCATTTATAAACTACATTTTCTCTTTCGAGACATTCATTTTTGTATATAAAACTTAATAATTAATACAAATCAAGTAATAGTGTTGCGTACGATGATTAATATTAGATGATTCTATGTGTTCATTTGGATCTCTTATCTATTGAAAAATGTCGAACATGGTCAAAAGTCGGTTTAACTTCCCAACATTGTTGGCTTCTCTAAACTTCAAGTTGTTTAAAGTACGTAATTCACTTTCAAGTAATAACTCCTTTTCGTGGCCCTTGACGTCTTCTCTCTCACATTTGTCCAATAACAACTTATTGTCTCGTTTGAATTGCTCAATTAGATGTAAGATATTGGCCATGTTATAGGCAATGGAATGCTGTAAGAAACTGAAGGAGTTGTGCTTTTTATACCTGAATGCAAAAAAGGTCTTTGAAGCAGCTCTATCATTACTCTTTGGGATTTCTTGAATCTCAATTACATTCAATTGAACAAGTTTATAGATCTCATTTCTGACAAGCTTTTCCTTGAGCAACACAGAGTTGGCTATGGTCTTTTCATCCACAAGCTTCATCTGCTTGATACACCGTAAGATTCTTAATGCATCGTGCCCCACCGTTTTCTTTATGATCTCTTCGTAGCTGCTTTCTAATACGGCTTCCCGGAGTTTGTGTAATGGAACCGTATATGATCCAGGGGTGGTCTCTATTAAAAATGGTATCTTGGTACCTGCTGACAACAACTTGAGATGCTGGTTGACTATTGAGCTGTTTACTGCAGAACTATTATCCACTGCAGTAGCATCTATTGGTCCGATATTATCTTCCATGTCATCGTCTCCACCGATATCGTCATAATTCTCCAGTTTGATCTTAGGTCTTTTGGACTGCGTCTCTAATTCACTGAAACTAGCCACACGCTTCTTTGTCTTTTCAGGCATTAGGAAGTTATGCATCAATATACTATTTCTGAGATCCAAAGATTTAGGTAGACTTCTCATCACCTCATGTGCATTTACCACCATCCCTTTGGAATCAACCAACCTATTCTCAATAGTGATTTCCAACCTCCTTTTCTCTTCAGGGTCAGTAATAAGCCCGTCAATGGCCGTGATATACGGGTGCACTTCTGGAGTATTCTTTTCAATAAGCTTCAAGACAGTAGAATATACGCTGGCAGTTAATATCCCAACTCTAGATTCACACAAGCTAACAAGGGCTTTGCTTCTGCAGTGTTTTTCAAATCTAGTATACGAAAATGCAATTTGAATATCTGGATTTAAAACTTTCATCCCATTCTTAGTCGAATATAAGTTCTTTGGTGGAGTTTCTATCAATTCTGATAATCGATTTCTTGATATCTCTTTCACTTCAGCAACTCTTTTCAATTCACTGGTGCTGGCAGACCTTGGAGTTGTTTTCAACGTGTCTTGATAGATTTTATTCCAGATATCTTCAATAGGGTTGAGATCGTGTTTCTGCAATACCTTAATCCATCCTGCACCAAAGAGTCTAATCAACTTCTGCTCCATTCTATAACTCGTTTCATCATCGAAATTCTTTAGAAACTCTTCCACTTTCACACTGCCTATTTGAATTAAATTTTGAATAATAACGGCGCTATCCTCATCGTACTCATCTCTTATATAGCTGATGATTTGACCACTGTGTAGGAAGATCATAAGACCAGTTTGATTGAAACAATATTCCACTCTATCTGATACTTGCCAGTAAAGTATGCAGTGTAATTGAATCAACGAAACCAACGTTGTTTTGACTACTTTCAACGGGATCTTTGACCTTTTGCTGAGATCTTTCGCAGTAAGTCTACCATGAGAAATTAAGGTCGAAATCACTATGGCCGCCACTTCTCCCAAATGTGTCTTTGCCACCATCGTCAATAAGTTTGACATCGGCGACTGGCCCTCGGCAGATCCTGGAAGTTCTGCGATCATGGCGTTCTTTACTTAATGATACCGATTGTGTGAAATCTAAAACTTTTTTTTAACAGAATCATCGCGAATTGACAGCTTCAAATTATCCAATGTCTGCGGCAAAGCACTATTTAAAGCTCGCTAAAGGGGCCCTAGACAAGCCAGACCCCGAATTGGCTTTAGAGTATGTCAACGACGTGTTAGAAGAAGACCCTGATAACTTTTTTGCTTTTCTTTTTCGTGGGAAATCATACCAATTGTTGAATGACTCAGATAATGCTATCAGCGCATTCATAAAAGCTACAGACTTGCAACCAGATAATTTACTAGCATGGAAAGGCTACTTCCAAGCAGTTCTTGCTCTGAACAACTACGCTAAGGTTTTTGAAGTGTTGACGAAGTTTTTGAAACTACAAATAGATCAAGGCCAAGCAACGTCAGAGACGTTGAAAGCGGCATCCAATTATTTTAAAGATCACGGATTCAAGAAGAAACCTGAACTCAACATTTTGTATCTATCACATGTGATTCCTGGTACTGAACTATACGAGGTGGCTGGTTCCTACTTCGGTAGAGGCGTTGATAATTTACAGAAATTAGTGGATGTGACTCTGAAACACCAAGAAGATGCTATTGCCAAGTTGGTATTCAAAGAGAGATTGAAACTCCCCAAGAAAATGTCTCATGCCCAAACCGAGAAACTCAATAAGTTGATTTGGCCTGTTTACAAGGAGTCTAAGTTGTCCAAGTATTTTGATGAGTATTTGAACGTTTGTAATGATGACGACAAAAGAGCTGAATACCATGAGAAATTTTTCAAGTATAAATACGAAATGCTAAAGGTGGCACCCAACAAGAATGCAATCTTGAAGGAGGTCAAAGAGTTATGTGCAGATTTAGCTCTTTTAAAAACAAAGAGTTTACTTGTATGGAATTTGTATTTCGATCTCCTTGATGTTAAAAACTTAGAAGATTTAGACAAAGAGGATGTTGTTTTCTGTATCAAGAACTTCCAGTCAGAGCCATTAGGAATTTTATTGCACGGGTTTGTATTCAGTGAAATCTCCCCATTTAACAAGGAAGATATCCTTAAAGATCTTGAATACAAGAGTGATTTGAACAAGCAAAGCGAAGAAGATGATGATGACAATGATGATGAAGATGAAGATGAAAAGAGTGATTTATCTAAAGTTGGTATTGAAGAAGATGAAAATGTGATAAACCAAATTCTTCCACCAGATCAGGTTCTCGCCTATATACAAGGGGGATACGCTAAAAATAACAATTCGATATTTTCTAACAGAGTTATCATAAATCTATTTCTTCACTTCAGAGAATACTCGGAAGCATCAAAAGTTTGTAAGAAAGGTATTCAAGCACTTGCGGACATAAAGAGGTCTATTGGTTTAGAATTGCCAAATTCAAGCGAAGAGATCATTTGTTCCTTGGGAGTGGTTTACACGTACAACGAGCCTCCTAAGAACTTTAATAGAGCACTCGAACTCTATGAGAACGTTTTAACCACCAATAGTTCTAATAAAAGAGCTAGAATTGGTAAAGGGTTGATTCTCTCTGAGAAGGATGAACTTGATGAAGCCAAGAAGCTTTTGACTAACGTGTATAAAGACTTTCCAAGTGACCCAGATGTGTTGATGGAGCTTGGATGGTGTGAAGTGAGTTTAAACCTCTTTAAAGAGGGCCGTGGGCATCTTGAAGAGTCCTTGAAGCACCTTAAAGGGGTTTCAATTCGTACCCAAGAGATAAGAGCAAAAATATACTGGAGGTTGGCCAGAAGCCATTTATTTGAAAACCAACTGGAAAGCTCTGTTGCCTATGATCTATTAATAAAGTCTTTGAAAGAGTCTAATAGCTTTGCACCTTCCTACACTTCGCTTGGTCTTATTTATTTGAACTCTTATGATGACAAAGTGAGAGCTCAAAAATGTTTCTTTAAAGCGGTGGAATTGGATATAGCAGAAGTCGTTTCGGGGTGGCACTTAGTTGATGATATCACCAGAAAGGGAGAATGGGACGTGGCAGAAATCATCTGTACCAGAATAATAGAAACTGAAGCTTCTCGTACAGCATTGAATAAGCAAGATGATAAGGCATGGCCATATAGAGTTCTAGGGTGCTCTGCTTTGAATAAGCAAGATGATGCAAAGGCAGTGGAGTGGTTTCAGACCGCATTGAGAATGGCTGTAATGGATTTTGAATGCTGGGTCGGTTTAGGTGAAGCCTATTACAATTGCGGTCGGTTGGATGCTGCTCAAAAGGTTTTCGAAAGAGCTCTTACAATCAATCCGGAGTCATGGCAAGCCATTTACTTATTGGGTAAGGTCTTGAGTGACACGAAAGAGTTTGAACAAGGATATGCACATTTACAAAAAGCATTGGAGTTGAGGCCTGATGAAGAATGTATTTTAAATGCTATGTTTCAGGCCAGAGTCGATTACATGCAAGAATTGTTAGAAGGTGGGTTCTTTGGGAAAGTATTGGAGATGAACAAACAAGCAATCAACTTGATTAGGCAATGCTCTGAAATCAATACCAAGAGTCAATCTTTGTGGCTAGGCTTGTACCAATGTCTTCAAGTGCTCTTGAAAATTCAGGGAGATACCACAACAATATCTTTTGATGATATAAAGAGAATTTTCAAGCCATATGAAGCTCTTGATGTCTACGGAGATCCCTTATTGAATGAACTCACTTCTATTGAAAATGAGGTTAACCTCCAATATTGTTCTGACTATTTCCAATCAGGCAAATATGTTGAATGTCTTTCGGGATTGATAATTCTCAACTTCAAGGTTTGTACTCATCTTTTCCCTAATGATGGTAGATATATAAGATCTAACAACTACTACAACTTGGGTTTAGCATATGTTGAAGCGTTCAATTTAACCGAGAAGGAATCTTTCAGAACTGCATCGATAAAATGTTTGAAGAAGGCTATCTTGTTAGAAACCAAAAACCCAAACTTTTGGGTTGCATTGGGTAATGCATACTCAAGTTGTAATCCACAGGTGTCCCAACATTGCTTTATAAAAGCTACCGCGTTTGAACTGAAGGATGGTGATATCTGGCATAACCTTGCTGCGCTTTACATGAAATACGGCGATATCGAATTGGCAAAAGAAGCATTTGTAAGAGCTCAATCAGTTTCTCCTCAACAACTGCAGGCTTGGTTAGGGCATGCCATTGCTGCAAAACAATCAAATAAATCTGAAGAATCTTCTAGGTTGTTTACACATGCTTTCATTCTTTCAAATGGTCGTTCTCCTTTAGCACAGTTATTATATGCTTTATCCATTATAGATAAGTATTCTGGTTCTGGAGCTAATTCCAAGGATGTGGAAACGGCTCAAGAGTTTGGAGTTGCAAATTTTGCTATACAAAACTACTTGAAATTCTATCCTAATGATAAATTAGGATTAAAAGTTGCATTAACAATCAGTGAAAGGTGTAAAACATTTGACTTGAGTAAAACAATCAGCGAAAAGTTGTTGGGTATCTTAGAGTCTGAATACGAGGAAACTGAGAGCCCCAGCGCCCTACAAGAATTCATCAATGCTAAATCACAAGTGTCAAGAATATACCTAGCTGTTGGAGAATATGAAAGAGCGGTTGAAGAGAGTGAAATGGTATTGGATCTTATCGATGAAGACGTCAATGAGCTGGTCAACAACAGAAACCAATTGTCTGCAAGAATCACCATTGGATTAGCTCATTACTTTTTGAATAATATGGATAGCTCTGTCAACCAGTTGAAAGACATTTTGTCTAGTCACAATGAGTATTCGTGGCTTGTCAACTTGACTGCACAAATCTTGAATGCATTTGGTACTGAAGATACAAAACAAGCAGCCCTTGATCAGCTTTTCTCTTTTATTGAAGATAACAGTGAGTCCTCTATGGTTGTTGTTCTCACCCTCGGAGCCATTTCCTTGAAAGATGGACTACAAGATATTCTTCCTGCAGTTAAAGATGAGTTGAATGGTTTATCATTGAGCCAAATTGTCGGAGACTCAAATAAGGTTGTTCCAAAGTTACTCGAGGAAATAAACCAAAGACTCGATTCCTCGGCTAGTAACTCGAAAGTATGGGAAAGAAGTGCCATTCTTTTCCCACAAGACTACAACGTGTGGAAGAATATTAATAAGCAAATGGCACTAAAGATCGCCCAGTTACGTGAAACCAAATTAAGTTCTTACGACATGAGCGATGCGTATATTGCAAGTGGAAACGCTAGAGATGTACAACGAGCTTTACTACTTGCCCCTCACAATTCAAGAGTTTGGAAAGCATTTTAGTCACCCCATAAATAGGTTATACACTACAAATAAATTACGTACTCAACCGTATCCCCTCCGCTGGTTGTATGTTTCTGCCACAGCACCACGAAGATCACAACCTTACCGCGATCCACTACCAACACCCCACCTATATTTGCATTCGCGCTTCCGCAACAAAACAGATAAGATAACATTTCGTGACAAGGGGAATCAAAAGGTCACTCACTTTCTAATTGAACTAGCCCCAGCATTTTTGGATTCTGAACCTCAATCCTTCGATACACTGTGGAACCCCCGATCCTCACGTGTGACCTTTGCTATCTTTGTGTACACCCATTTGCGGTTCTGTAAACATCATTACTGTTAAACCTTTTGTTAGATCATACAAGTAATACACAGACAAAAATGGTATCACCACAGTCAAAGGACAATGATCATATAGATCCCTATGTGAAGAAGCAAAATTCTAAACTAACACAGGTGGTTCAAAATTTCTTTACGAAGGCGGTACAGATCATTCTATCTTCGAGGAGTGAAGATATCGATTCCGACCTTTCACAAGATCAAAAAATAAATAGATGGTTTAATTTGCTTATACCAGTACCGATAAGTAGCGCCGTCAACAAAGACGAATTGAAATTGTGGAAATCCTGTGGCGACTTATCGGTTATACCCCCCATGATCATAGAGACCTCCATTGATCTCAAATATTTAAACAATGAAAATGCATTGGTGCTTCGGGACGAGAACAATAACCCGTGGGATGTTTTGAAAGGTAGCAATAGCAAAAAGAATGAAGTGGTTATTGAAAGGTGGTTAATTGAGTTTGATTCGTCTGAGGTGAGTGGCTCAGTACTAGACGAGTTACCGTTGATTTATAAACAAGCAATCATTCTATTTAGATGCTTGTATGGGTTATTGAAGTTAATGCCTGCCTACAAATTACGCCAGAGATTGATCAAAAGTCAGAGTAAACTCCATTTGATAAATAAAGTATTGGATGGAAAACAGCCAATTAGCTCCAAGGGTAGAATTGGTTTATCAAAATCCATTATCCCACATCAATTGCTTACCACGGACTCTCATTTAGTACAGAGGAACTTTCAATCCATTAAGACGAGTTTGGGTACTTTGAAAGTTTCAACCATCTATAGGAGACATACAAACTTTGTAATTCACGACGGTGAAGAAGTTCTATCCAATCACTTTAAAAATCAAGATAACATGTCTGCCCACCTGGAATCGGAAAGAGGCCCCTTAGGTGCCGAGTCACATAATAAAGAACTGGAACTGTTAAACGAAGATGCACCTGAAGAAAAACACAAGACGGTAACGATTCCCTCGCCACAGCCAGAACAAAGAAATCACGTTGTACCTGATGAAGAGCATAACCACCACATACAAGAATCAAGGACAAGATCAATATCCCCAAACACTGTCAGAGATCCTTCCCCTAATAAAAAAGAAACAACACCACTCATACCTGGACGCCCATCAATTCAACCATTCAGGGTGGGATCTATTGGAAGTTCGCCTCCACCACAATCTATGGGGTTCGGAGCATCATCCCTCGAGAGAAAAGTATCGATCACCAGCAACAAGTCAACTTCCAATGCATCTTTGGCTGCGATGCTTCGAAACCCAAGAGGCAGTAATTCTTCTACTACAGGGAACATACCTATTGCGGGCGCTGGAGGTCCAAATGTAGCTACATCAATTCCCAAATCGGTTGCATCATCACATGGTGATAATGAATCTCCCAACCTTGAAGGAATCATTCAAAACTCAACTCCTCGATTTTCGTCTTCATTTGGATCAAGAGCTAGTAGAAGATTTAGTAATACTAGCGTCCGTCAAAGTATTTTGCAACAGAATTTCCATGATCAAAGTTATTTAGGTACCAGTGCTGGGCTGACAGGCTCAGCAAACCCATTGAGTGGTCTCTATATTGATGATGACATCGGTGACTTTGTCAGAATGATTGATAGTAAAGCTGACTTACGATTCTCAGGCTTAGGTAGTACACCTCAGTCTCATGATAAATCATCAGGAAATGATATCTTGAATAAGTTCCAAATGATGAAGTTTCAACATCAACAACTTGGTGATAGTGTGAACCAAAGCTTGATCTTACAAAACAACTCATCTGTTCCAGGGAGTATCAACAACCCGGGAAGCCAAGTGTCGAGTAGAAAGTCTTCACATTCTCAATCAGTATATTCCCCTGTATCTCCAAGTCCATTAGATCAGAGGAGTAACCTGGTTGATACCAAAAACGTCAACACAAGCCATAAATTGCCAACGATTGATTCAAGACTTGGTATAGATAGCCAAAAGCCGGGACTTCTGACCGTAGGACCGACCAACAGCGACCCGTCCAATAAGTTCAATGTCGAAGAAGAAAAACAATACGATGTTAAGGGACTCTCCACCACTCCTTCTGTTTATGCTAATCGCCGGTCGATTCAATACGAAAACGTGTTTGAAGACGATGACGATGGAGAAGACTACTATTTACACCTGAAAGGAACCCAAAAACTAAATGAAGAAGAGGACGATGATTTACTTTTCACCATGAGTGATATGAACTTGACAAAGTAATCACTACGTCATTTAGTGTTTATATCTATGTACATATTTTGCACCATATATTTATTTCCGCGATTTCAGTAGTATTTACCGTAGAATGATTAGACCTAGACAGTGGCATACTCTTTTTCGTCTTAGACGATTTGCCTCTTCCAGCATACGTAGAGCTAGTCCTCTAGAGCTATATGATCTGCGGATTAAAGAGGGCCGCCTCAGAGACGACCCTTATCAACGGAAAATCATTTCTAGTCTATCCGAACTTCACGAGAGTCTCAGCTCCTATATTCCCCCAGAAGTGGAGACCCCCAATATAAGTGATTTGAAACCTAAGACTGGGTTCCGGAAGTTCCTAGGCAGTGTTCTCAAAAGCAGTGTCAAAGAGCCGGACCTTGAAGAATTGTTGAATGAAGAGAGCCATGTTAAAGGTATTTATCTTTATGGAGATGTTGGTTGCGGGAAGACAATGTTGATGGACTTATTTTATGACACCATTCCCAGTCATCTCCCTAAAAAAAGATTGCATTTCCACCAATTCATGCAGCATCTACATAAGAGATCACATCAAATTAAGCGGGAACATAATCACAATGATCTTGACGTTATCCCACTACTTGCGAGTGAAATCTCACAAGAGTCTACTGTATTATGCTTCGACGAGTTTCAAGTCACTGACGTGGCGGATGCCATGCTTCTAAGGAGGTTAATGATGATGCTCCTTAGTCCTGAGTTCGGGGTTGTTTTATTCGCTACCTCAAATAGAGCACCAGATGATCTTTATCTAAATGGTATCCAAAGAAAACTGTTTATTCCCTGCATTAAATTGATCAAGAAACAGACGAGAGTGATTTATCTTAACAGCCCTACTGATTATAGAAAGATTCCTCGTCCTGTTTCGTCTGTTTATAAACACCCGGCGCCTGGAGTAGGATATAATTCTAAGCTGTTCCGAGCTTCAAGAGACACGCATATTGAAGAATGGTATGAATACTTCAATAAAGAGAACGATGATACTTTGATAGCTGAAAACTATAAATTGAACGTCTGGGGTAGAGAGTTGACGGTCCCCAAATGTTCCCATCCATATGTTGCCCAATTTACATTTGATGATTTATGTGGGAAACCATTAGCAGCCGGTGACTACTTGACGTTGGCGAGTTCATTTCAATCCTTCATAATAACCGACATCCCATATTTGAGTATAGATGTTAGAGATAAGGTTCGTCGGTTCATCACCTTTTTGGATGCCATCTATGACCATCATGATAGAATAGCAGTGACATCGGCTGCAAGCTTTCAGGATCTTTTCGTGGAGCCAGAAGATCTACAGAAGGACAATTTCCTGTTGTTTAAAAAACAACAAGAGACCGGAACAGAAGAGACGTTTGAAGAAGACGAATTGGTGACCAAGCACGGATTCGACAAGAGTGTTGCAAAAAAGGCATCGATGTTTGCCAATGACGAAGAGAAGTTTGCATTTGCCAGAGCTCTTTCTAGATTGAGCCAGATGAGTACCACCGAGTGGATAGAAAACGTCCGGCCTGTTGAATAACCTGCCGGGCGTGTTGAATAATCTCGGGTTTAACTGCTCGTGTTTGCGTTCGGGAACTTAACTGAACAATACGCGACAATTTGATATTTATTTATTTATTTATTTTATATTTCTTCGACCGTGTCTGTAGAGCAGGTTATGCATGCTTCGGTGCATATAGACTAGTAGCTAGAACGTTCTTATTCTTAAGCGATGTGGCGTGGGAGATGTGTAACTTGTCCGGTGTCAGAGTTGCATGGCGTTGCGAAGATCAATTGCAATGCTCATTACAGGTGTGTTGACATCCATCTCTACTCCATCATTCTGTAGTTTCACTCGGTTCACCGGGCTGGTATGAGGGACTCAGTGAGCCGATATCTGTGTATTTAGGGGCCAGGTTTGGTTGCAGTTCAATTGAGGTTGGAGGTGGTTGAACTTCAGTCCAGCTCGGGTCCAGCTCGGTTCCAGCTCGGGTAGTCCAGCCCGGGTAGTATTTAGCTAGAGGTAGATTCATTACTAGAGATAGTATCGAGAATGTGTAAGCTATCTTGAAGTGAAGGTGCTCAATCGGTCTTATCTTGTCTATGTCCGGATACATAAAAAACGCTTTACTCCACAACTTCATCGACATGGCTCATCGACAAGCTCATCGACACGCTTCCTACGCTTCCTACTCCTACACGCTTCCTACTCTCCTACACGCTTCCTACTCTCCTACACGCTTCCTACTCTCCTACACGCTTCCTTCATGCTTCATCATGTCAGACAGCTATGGTTGCAAATAAGTGGCTTTAAGGCGCATCCCTCGCAGTTTCACGATCTAATTCACGTAATTTCATTTTCCTAGATGCACTACACAGCTCAATTACATCCCCTGCATGCTGGCACAAGAATTCTCAATCCCTTCACTTACCACACTTTATACACTATAATCACTACTACGAAGCCAGGATAACTAATTACTCAATTGGTGGTGCCGAAATTATTTAAAATTAGATAAAAAATTGATTCTATCTCGCAAATAGACAGGCTGCATAAATCACCATTCCGGTGCATGCACTATGAAATGAACCCAAACACAGTAACCCCGACAATATCCCGCCGAAAATGGCAGGGGTTGCTCTGTTGAGGCAAAATAATGCCATCTGAGATTGACGGATTAAGGGTAACCACCCAGGCTATTGACTAACACGTATATTGATAAATGACAGCTAATGATGAAAAAAAACATTGGCAACTGATGGTCGGCATCTTGGAGTGATGACCCCCTCTCGGTAGCTTATAACATGACACCTAGGGTGGTAATAACCATAGCTAAATATACCCGCTCCGCCCGTATTTCAATTTCTCTCCTGTCTATAATAAAGCAACGAAAACAAAACCAAAATAAACTCACCCTAAAATAAAAATCGCTATGTGGGCGCGCACACGCCTTTGCCTGTTGTTTTCCATTTTGTCGCTCTTCTCCCCTGCAAACGATTTTGTCCTACATCAATTGAAATCTTAAATATATTTTTGTTTTTGCTTTGACATTTTACTTCATCATTTATTTTGATTGAATATATTTAGCTATTGAACCTTTGATAGTTTTCTTATCATCGACCCCTTGATACCACCCTTTAGCTGATTATATCTCAATAATCCCGCCCTTTCAAGTCTATGGCATCTTTCGTTTAAGGCTTCTTTCCATTCGTTATACATCATTTGCCGCCATTGATTTTCTTATATCATGAGTGCAAATAAACCATCTCTGGCTAAATCCACCGATAACAATTATTACGATATCCAGATCAAGTCAACCAAAAAGAACAACAGAGCAATAATTCCCCCCAGAAGAATTAACTCCCAGCTGAGCCTTTCTGATTTACACAGCGCTGCTTTAACTAAAAGACCAAGTGATTATTATATTAAAAAGTTAAGTAACAGTTCAGTCAACTTGGCCAAGAGACCAAACTCGGGAGATTCAATCATCCTGCTAAACTCAACCTATTCAGATGAAATAAGCGTTAATTCTTCCAGCTTCGATCCTCATGATTCTCGCTTAAGTTCCATGACTTCAAATAGTATAGTCTCTCCTGGAGATTCCCCAAGTCTAAATGCTTATTCCAGCAAAACAGATGAGGCCGTGAACACAAGCCTAGCCACCATCACCGATGATGTCGTATCTAAAGACGATGTGATAGCAGAATCCACCTTTTCGCACAGCCTTCAAAACACATCCGTTAACTCAATAGATTCGTCTGTTAACTCCTCCCTTAATAATACCAAACAATCGTTCTCTTCTTCAACTGTGACGTTGTCCAGAACTAAAACAAAGTACTTGAGCCAAGAAGAGTTCAAAAGCAGACAAAAATTGAGGAAAAAACAATACGACGATAGTTATAATGAAGACGACATATTACCAAATGATATAGACCTTGTGTTCAACGTTCCAATTATCAAGAATCAAAGTGAATTGTATTTCAAAAAGAGCATAAGAAAGAACTTGGTCGATGATGACCATTATAAGCCTTTTCCTTTGCCTGGTAAATTAAGAAGTAACTCAACTCCAAACCTTAAACCTTTGAATACGTCAATGGATCAAGTACCGGAAAGAGTTGCAGAAGAAGAAGAACATGATAGCAGCCTAAACGATGTTTCAAATGATAACTCTAATGATGACGCCAGTTTCAATAGTTTTGAAGCAAATGATGATTCTCAGATTATAAATAACATTTCCCACTATTACAGTCAAAGATCAAAATCTTATTCTAAGTTGGTGCAAATGTCTAGACACGATAATATGGTGTATAAGTTGCCTACATATATCAAATCTCAATCTTCAATGGAAGACTTGAATTTGATAAGTCCTGAAAAATTGACCCTCGTGGATCAAACAAGACCAATAAACTTACCCCCCAAAGCTCACGACGATAAGATCAAACACAATAAGGAGGTCAAAAAAATGTTGAAGGACTTGGAGAGAGCTTCATTTACTGATGATTCTAATCATGATACTGAATGGGTTGAATTACTCGATGATAAGAAATTCAATAAGAGATTATTGAATGAAAAAAACATTATCAGAAAGTTAAACTGGGATTCTAACTGTCCTGAGTCAATAAGGTATGACTACTTCGTTAAATTATTGACTTATAATAATCCTGACTTATCTACTAAAGTTGACGAAAACTTTGGTAAATTGAGTGCTGTTTACTCAGATTTAAATCAGTCTATCAAGATAAACAGGAATTTGGAGTTTGAAAAAATCATTCAAACAGTAATGCAAAGACCATTGTTCAGCTCCAATTTAAGTATGACCTCGTCTTTAAGTCCACCTGATGTTAACACGTTTAAAGAAAACTTCCTCACTATTTTATTCCTTAAATCCATTGACAACAACTTACATAAACATGATGAATCATTTTTGATACCCGTTATAATATTGTTGTTTAGTGACAAAACAGTCAAAGAGCAATTCAGATTAATTGAATTAATTAACCACCAAATACTCACCAAAGAATTGAAAATGGAAATCAATACTACTCTTGAAGGCTGGTCCGATAAGTTACCTAAAAAGGTTAGCAGATTTCTTCAGAATTTCAATTTGAAAGAATTCAATAACTTGGGTTTTAACATGTTCTTTGAAATTTTGGTGCAATTAAATGATAAACTACCATTGAGCATTTCTGCTTCTTTACCATCAACACCCATCTCAACATCAACAACTTCTAGCTTGAATTCTTGCTCTTTAGAAGTGATCTTCAAGTTCTTACAGTTACTAATGATTTATAACGTGAACTATAAGACTAAGATTATAAACCATAGCAAGATTCTCCAAAGTTTCTTGGTTGTCATCAACAAATACTACCATATCAACTGGAATGATTTTAATGAACTTATCAAATCCAACAAATCCATCAAATTGAATTTTAATATGAGCAACACCGTCAATTTGAATAATTTTAACGACAAATGGAAATTGATATTTAGGAATATTTAATTATAGGTCTTATAGATTTTTACATACCTGAATTCTTACATATCAATATCTATTATATCAGGATTAGTAGTACCTGTATTTGTTTGAGATCCTTTAACGAACCCAGTTGGCTTAGGTTCCAAGCTCTTGTGCTGGTTTCTAAATCTTATCATTGCCTTAAATGTAGATTCATTTCCGAATTCTAATTCGAAATTTTCCCAGTCCTTATACTCAAAAGGCACATTGGAATGAAGGTATTGGTATAATGACCTAACTCTATCGTATTGTTTGTTGTTGATCTCGAAGCTTATGAATTCGTTGACGAGCTTTATTAACGACGAATTCGTCCACTCCAAGGTTAGCCACTTTTCGAAGTTTGACCGCAAATCAACTTGGTCTCTATACTTGCTTGACAAAAGCATAACCAAGTCGATAGGGTCAAGAGACGAGGACAAGATATAATCATTGATGATTTTGAATGACTTAATAATCAACCCATTGGAAAATTCAAATTCGGAATACAAGATCACAATAGGCTTAAGCAAGTCTTTTGGCAACTCCATCAAACATTTATCGAAGATGTCTCTAACTCTCTCTTTATCCTCGTTGAATTTGATAAGTTTAACCAAGTAGTTGTTGTAGATTTCAAACCTTATTTTGTTGTCGTTGAACTCTCGAAGCCCAATTTCATAGATCTTGAATGATTCACGAACTTTATCTTCACCTTGGAGAAACTCAGCAAATTGAAGTAACATGAGAGGCGTAGCATATTTGAGCTCAATCATTTTGTTGTATGCTTTTTGGATTCTGTCTATATCATCGATGTAAATTTCCATGGTCTCAAAGTAGTATGACCAAAGTTTGGTGGACTTGGAGATAGGTTCTTTTTCAAACAAGACATTCTCCAATACTTTGAGTCCTTTTTCAACCTCTTCGTTGTCTATGAATAACTTGGACCAATTAATATAGAGCTCTATTAGTTCATCTGAGGACTTGAATTTTGATTTGGTGGATTTGCTGTAAATCAAATTAGCCGTTTTGATATCTTTTTTATCGCTGTAGACCTTTGCATATTTTACCCACACTTCATAGAGTTGGTGTTTTTCGTGGGAGAAACATGTCATGGGATTTATAGACGTTACTGCCTTCACGTACGTCTTCAACAATTTATTCAAGTCGTTCTGGGACTCAAATATCTCGAACCTCTTAAACCAATTGTCTAGATTGTTCTCGTCGCCTTGTATGTAGATATTATTAATCATGATTTGTCTGTTGTTGATTAACTTCTCGTATAAATCCAAATAGTAGTCGTTGGCTTCGTCTGTTAATACCGAGTTCTCAAGGTATGACAAATATGCCTCATATATGATAGTAAAATGATAAACAGATTGGCATTTTTCTAAACCTTCGGTGAAAAAATGGATCTTACAATCCCTTGATTCGGTACTTTTGGTGAGTTCCACATATGCATATCCATACTCTTGTGGGAATCTTATTAGAAACAGCCTTACGAATTCTTCATCTTTTACGTATTCCAAGACAAGTTTCCAATCTTCTTCGGTGTAGTCACCAGATATAAAGACTTGTTTCAACTTCTCTTTCCCTTTTTCGGATCCCCATAAAGCTAGCTTCAATAAATGAGATATATCAAAAGCTCCGTAGCTTATAAATCTTATCAATATAGATGTTGACAACTGTGTATCATATTTTGCAATTAGATCAGTAAATTCAAGAAAAATGGGCCACACTGTTTTATGATCTTCTAGCAGAGTACTTCTCAAACACCTGACATATTCGTTTAATATGAACGGCACATTCGACTGTTTATTCAAGAAATTGAGGTACTGATACCATACTTTAATGTCATTAGTGAAGACTAAATACCTTTGAAATACTCCATTTACCACTATAAATTGCTTTCTGTGGTCATGGAAGTTGAGATATTTCATACGCTCAAGTACTAACTCGATGTACTTCTCCCAGAATAGTATAGTAGACTCTATTTGGTTTTGAGATGCAAACTGGCTGATGGCTCTTTCTAGTATTATGATCTTACTTTTGAAGTTTTGTACGCTATTGAAATATTCTAACCATAGATATTGATTATAACAATCCTTCAACAACTTTGTTTCGTACAGCAAGCCGTTGGAATCTATTATTTCCTCCAACCCCAGGAGGATGCTCATCTCAATCTAATCTTATCTTAATTCTTCAATAATGTCGCACTTTTCAAGTTTTGAAATAATCGTTGAACGAGCATTACGGGAGAATCCCTTAAACACGAGGAATCTCAACCGACACTAATACATATTAACTATTATACTCAATGAGTGGTGCAGGCAACAGGGAACTGGTATTTCCCACACGTATGACATTGGGATTGATGAAGACAAAGTTGAAAGGTGCTCAACAAGGTCATTCCTTATTGAAGAGAAAATCCGAAGCCTTGACGAAAAGGTTCAGAGAAATCACCCAAAGAATTGATGAATCAAAAAGAAAAATGGGTAGAGTTATGCAGACTGCTGCTTTTTCTTTAGCTGAAGTGCAATATGCCGTTGGTGGTAACATTTCTTACCAAATCCAAGAAAGCGTTAAAAATGCTAGATTTAAGATTAAAGCCAAACAAGAAAATGTTTCAGGGGTCTTCTTACCAACATTTGACAGTGAAATAGATGAGGATATCAATGATTTCAAATTGACTGGTTTAGGAAGAGGTGGTCAACAAGTTCAAAAGGCTAAGATGGTTTACACTAGGGCTGTTGAAACCTTGGTCGAATTAGCTTCCTTACAAACTGCTTTTATCATTTTGGATGAGGTCATCAAGGTGACCAACAGAAGAGTCAATGCTATTGAACACGTCATTATACCAAGAACTGAAAACACCATCAGTTATATCAATTCTGAATTGGATGAATTGGATAGAGAAGAGTTTTATAGATTGAAGAAAGTCCAAGAAAAGAAACAAGAAGTGGTTCAGGCTGAGGAATTGGAACAGCAGCAGAAAATCGACAAGCAAGCCGAAGAACAATTGAACGAAAAATCTCTTGAAGACAAAATCGAAAAGTTGGATATTAAGCATGAAAAGCAAGAAGAGGGTGAAGAACCAGAAGACCCTAATGACTTGTTACAGGAAAAAGAAGACGATGTTATTTTTTAGTTCACTGATTAAAGTCAACAGTTATTGCTTGACCGTAAAATATACATATATAAGACAATTACTTGTTACTCTGTAGAAGGGAGATTTTCTATGTTTTGCCGGTTATTAGATTATATCCCCCGATCATTGCCCTTTGGATACTTCTCAGTCGTGTGGTAGGTTGGCACTTGTGCTCCAGGTATGTGGAAACGATTGTAATGAATTCTTTTTCCACTGTATTTGCTTCGAGCAAATTGATAAAAGTTAAGATTTGTGAATTTCGAAGTATGAAAAAAATAATTCAAAAAAGAGATAAGCTGTAAGCCCATTAGGACTCATAATATGCCCAATACAGACGGATCCTTTATGTCTCGGTCAAATACAGTTCCAAGCGGTTGCAAAAGAGAAGAAGAGAGGCACAAATATTGAAAATTCTGTATCAACAGAACAGTAATTTTGCTGTGTAAGAACAACAGGAGCATATACTTGACTTTATAGAGTTTCTAATGTCCAACATCAAACACATGAGAGACAAACAACTAGACCACGCCCTGACTTTACCACATTTCACTGCCAGACTGCCGCGACTTCACGGTATGATTCTTCGAATGTTTGTACTTCATTATTTTTATGGATGAGTTGGGAACTGTGTTTTAAGTAGAGACATTCCAGTTGGAATTGGTTGAACCAAGGCATCAACTAAGAAGAAAACCCTATTCGAAATTACTTGAATTTTCAACATCCACTGATCGAATTAAAAAAAAAGAAGGGGCGAGCTGGGAATTGAACCCAGGGCCTCTCGCATGCTTGTATGTCAGTTCAGTTGCGCTGAACCGTCGCCCAAAGCGAGAATCATACCACTAGACCACACGCCCTAATCTTGATTTTGCCTCACGGTACAATCAACACACGGAAATTTGTTGGCGTATCCGATGATTCAGAATTATTGAATACTACTAGGTTCGACCTATGAGCTTGTATTTGGTTTGGTAATCTTTAGTACAAAATAGTTAATTGCTTACTTATATTAGATGACTAACCACTTTAAGTATCTACGTATAACTCCTACTATATTATGAAGTAAGCTCTTGTTTTGTTGGTAGAAGAAATGCACAATTTGACTCCGTGACATTGGGGTCCTTTTCGCATATTTATACCTTTTCGTTTTTAACACATTCTCTTCTAGATTCACAATTCAACCCCACTAGCCCCACAATCTGAAACACTATCTAAAAAATTATTGTGATGTTACCTCTGATTGTCGATCATTTTCCGATTTTACGACATCAAGATTTCGTAAACCTTTTGTTGGGATTTAGGGATAAATCAACTCACGGAATTGGAATATCTGTGAATTCGCTAGAATTATTGAATACCGACCTATGAGCTTTGAATAGTTAATTTAGATAACCAACTGCTTTAGGTATCTTAGTATAATTGCTACTAACTTATGAAGTGAAAACACTCGTTTTGTTGGTAGAAGAAATGCACTCCAATTGGCTCCGTGAAATTGGGTCTTTTTCATCCCATTTTTAGACCATTCCGTTTCTTAACACATTCTCTTCTGGATATACGATTCCATTATTCAGCTCCACAAGCTCCACAATCTGCAGTAGCCAATCTACCAATCTGGAAATAATTAGGGTACGGCTCTGATCTCGATTTGCAACATAAATATTTTAAACTTTTTGTTACAATCTGCGGGTAAATCAACAAAGTCAACTACCCTTTCCAGGACACATTCAAAATCAACAGATGGGCGTGTGGTCTAGTGGTATGATTCTCGCTTTGGGCGACGGTTCAGCACAACTGAACTGACATACAAGCATGCGAGAGGCCCTGGGTTCAATTCCCAGCTCGCCCCTTCTTTTTTGTTTTTCAGATCTATAGAACTCGAATCAAGAACACATACGAAGATATAAAAAAGTTTATGATGTCTACAGAAAGCCATAAATCTTTCGGCACCGTTCTGGAGTCCAGCGATAAGCAATTGTTCATAAATGATAACAAATGGGACGCTATGCGTTATTTCCTGAAGGGTTTTGAAGTTACAGAGGATCCGAGTAAAACCTTACTCGCTGTCCCTTTGTTGACTTTACAAGCGGAATGACTTAATGTTTTGCCGTAGATTTGGGTGCAAAATAAGACCTGCAATTTACTTTGATACTAGACGTGTACTTTGATACTAGACGTGTACTTTGATACTGACATGTACTTTGATACTAGACATGTACTTTGATACTAGACTGGGTTGGGCACCACCTGGAATACCAAGGCTAGATGGGACATTAGGTACATTAAAGCCTCAGCTTTTACAAAAACTACAGCAATCTATTAAGCAATTCAGCCAGCCATAACGCTGTAATCTTTTCTGCGGAGGTAGCAAATGGTGGACAAGCTTCTTCCAGTTGTTCCGAATATTTAATATTTCGCAACCTTGATGTTTAGCAGCCAATGCTCAAACGGTAATTACATCATCAGGCTGGGCCTTATCTTAGCACGGTTGGGAGAATCCCGATTCAAGCTTCTATGAGTTTCCAACCGTCTGGAGGTACTACCAATTTCCCTTTTGTTTACCTGTCAAAGAGGAGAAGAATAAATAGAGGAGAATAAATAGATGACCATCCAGAAGGTAGATTTGCAGCCTCCAATCATGCTACTCAACACGTCGAGCCCAACCTACTGCTGTGCTTGTATGGGACAAACTTCAATGGAACTGTATTGTTAAACATCCAAATAGAGGCTGAAGTTGATCCACCTCATACATAACCACCGATACAATAGTTGAAGAGGAACAACGAAATCGTGTCGTCACATAACAAGCCTTGAGCCCATTACTCCTTTGGGTAAGGGGTGCACCCCGACAGTCAATGTTTGAACGTTATTTCCCCAAAAATGCCCCGGAAAAAATAGATTTTCGGGTTAATTTATTGAAATAAAACTCGGTGAGCATTCATGGGGTTGTTTATGGCAGATCGGTGCAGGTCCTTGGTTAGCCGGTATACGCCTTGATGTTTCTTTACATCCGACCTGTCATCTATTTGATTCAAGTGCTTGATACTCCCGTCATCTATTTATTGGCGCCGCCCCGAAAAAGTCATCTACTCATCGCCGGTTAGAACCACTACGGGCGGTGCCTGTACATGCAAGAATGGTTTTTGTGCGCAGAAAAAGGGCGACGTAATTCCTACATCTTCGAGCGGTGCGCGAACAGTTGTGACATTTCTTTTGATGGCCGCAAAAAGAAAATGCAGATAGTATAAATAACTGGAGATTCTCCGGCATTTCACTCGATACCGACCCTTTTTAAACCATGACTGTCACCGATTCCGTCCCTGCCCAATCTGTTATCAACACCGCTGTCGGTGCTGTCCCAGTTCCTTTTCCTACCATCGGGTCCAATATTATGGACTTGTTCTTATTGACAGGTAAAGCTGCAATTGTTACCGGTGGTGCCAGAGGTATTGGATACGTTATTTGTGAATCCTACTGCCAAGCCAACGTTGCTAAGTTGGCTATCGTTGACTATTCCAACCACGAAGAAAACATCGCCAAGTTATCCAAGGCTTACCCAAACACCCAAATCGAGTTCCACCAATGTGATGTCAGAAAGCCTGAGGCTGTCAAGGAAGTGATTGAAAACATCCACGGATCCTTTGGTGTCATTGACATCTTTGTTGCCAACGCTGGTATTCCATGGACCTCCGGTGACATTGTCGAGGCTGATAATGATGCCGAATGGCACAATGTCATGAATGTCGATGTCAATGGTGTCTACTACTGTGCCAAGAACATCGGTAAGATTTTCAAGGAACAAGGTAAAGGTAGTATGATTTTCACCGCCTCCATGTCCGGCCACATTGTCAATGTGCCAAATTTCCAAGCTCCATACAATGCTGCAAAGGCTGCTGTTTTGCATTTTGCCAAGTCCTTAGCTGTCGAATGGATCAGCTTTGCCAGAGTTAACACCGTATCTCCTGGGTACATGGCCACCGAAATCTCCGACTTCTTGCCTCAAGATATCAGAACACACTGGTGTACTTTGATTCCAAAAGGTAGAGAAGGTGTTCCTCGTGAATTAGGCGGGGCCTACTTATACTTGGCCAGTGATGCTGCCAGTTACACCACTGGTGCTGATATTAGAGTCGATGGTGGCTACACTGCCCCATAATTATAGAGACTTGTATAATAGTAATAAAAGTAATAGATCAATGCCTGGAATAGTGT
This sequence comes from Yamadazyma paraphyllophila, assembly GCA_030563605.1. NCBI lineage: Eukaryota > Fungi > Ascomycota > Pichiomycetes > Serinales > Debaryomycetaceae > Yamadazyma > Yamadazyma paraphyllophila. Next base: position 65,629 of record JAJMJO010000013.1, read on the forward strand.
TCCTTTACGTGGTGAGATGGAAGTATGTAATGTCGTGATTGGTGTTCAGATACAGACACCAAGGCCAGTTGTCTCCACGACATAAACCCCAATGGCTGCAAATTAGTGGCGGTAAACTCAGCGAATCGCTTGTAGATTCCTCAAGCGTGTGAAAAATTGGATGTTCCGTGGGTCGGGCCCAGCGGTAGAAAGAAATAATCAAACGGGAAGCGCGGTACAGAATTAGTTCCAACGCGGTACAGAATTAGTTCCAACACCGGGTAGGCCCCGCGATGGGGTGGTAGCACCTCGGACTTGCATACCGCCTACCCCAGATTCCAGTCCCGGGCCCGGCGTCGGCTGGCAAAGGGTTAGCGCGCGACGTGCGCGCTCGCTAACATCAACCAATTAAATGCCACCAAATAGCCATTACAAGGATCCCACAATACTCAAGGTTTTTCACAATAAAAGCAAAAAGTTTTCCTGATATTAATCGCTGCCCAAAATCCACTAAATTTAAATTGCGTAAATATATTCAAACATGTTGAGTTTACGAAGCGTGATTAATAGACAGTCTACTAGACTGTTTTCAAAGTCCCAAGTATCAAGACAAACTATTGGTCAAAATATTAAAGGAACCGATTTCAATGCCGCCAAATATATGGGCCAAAAATATCATGTCATAGATCACGAATATGATTGTGTAGTTGTTGGTGCCGGTGGTGCCGGTTTGCGTGCTGCCTTTGGTCTTGCTGAAGCCGGATTCAAGACCGCCTGTGTGTCCAAATTGTTCCCTACCAGATCCCATACTGTCGCTGCTCAAGGTGGTATTAACGCTGCCTTAGGTAACATGCACAAAGATGATTGGCACTGGCACATGTATGATACCGTCAAAGGTTCTGATTGGTTGGGTGATCAAGACGCCATCCATTATATGACCAAAGAAGCCCCCCAATCTATCTATGAGTTGGAAAACTATGGTGTTCCATTCTCTAGAAATGATGAAGGCCGTATTTACCAAAGAGCTTTCGGTGGTCAAAGTAAAGAATACGGTAAAGGTGGCCAAGCTTACAGAACTTGTGCTGTTGCTGATAGAACTGGTCATGCTTTATTGCACTCTTTATATGGTCAATCTTTAAGACATGACACCCATTTCTTTATTGAATTCTTCGCCATGGACTTGTTGATGCAAGACGGTGAATGTGTGGGTATTATGGCATACAACCAAGAAGATGGTACTTTGCACCGTTTCCGTGCCCACAAAACCATTATGGCCACTGGTGGTTACGGTAGAACTTATTTCTCTTGTACTTCTGCTCATACTTGTACCGGTGATGGTTATGCCATGGTATCCAGAGCTGGATTGCCTTTGGAAGATTTGGAATTCGTTCAATTCCATCCTTCTGGTATCTACGGTTCCGGTTGTTTAATCACTGAAGGTGCTAGAGGTGAAGGTGGTTTCTTAGTTAACTCTGAAGGTGAAAGATTTATGGAACGTTATGCTCCATCCGCCAAGGATTTGGCTTCTAGAGATGTTGTTTCTAGAGCTATCACCATGGAAATCAATGAAGGAAGAGGTGTTGGTCCAGAAAAGGATCACATGTACTTGCAATTGAGTCACATTCCAGCTGCTGTGTTAAAGGAAAGATTACCAGGTATTTCCGAAACTGCCCACATTTTCGCTGGTGTTGACGTGACTAAGGAACCAATTCCAATCTTACCAACTGTCCATTATAATATGGGTGGTATTCCAACCAAATGGACCGGTGAAGCCTTGAAAAAGAACGAAAAGGGTGAAGATGAAGTTATCCCAGGTTTATATGCTTGTGGTGAAGCTGCTTGTGCTTCTGTCCACGGTGCTAATAGATTAGGTGCTAACTCTTTATTAGATTTGGTTGTTTTCGGTAGAGCCGTTGCCCATACCATTACTGACCAATTGGCTCCAGGTACTCCATTGAAATCATCTCCAAAAGACATTGGTTTGTTCTCCATTGAAAACTTGGACAAGTTAAGAAACGCCTCTGGTAACAAGTCTACTGCTGATATCAGATTGGATATGCAAAAAACCATGCAAAAGGGATGTGCTGTTTTCAGAACTCAAGAGACCTTAGACAACTGTGTGGAACAAATCACTGAAGTTGACAAGACTTTTGGTGATGTCAAGACCAGTGACAGATCCATGATTTGGAATTCTGATTTGGTTGAAACGTTGGAATTACAAAACTTGTTGACCTGTGCCACTCAAACCGCCGTTTCTGCTGCTGCCAGAAAAGAGTCTAGAGGTGCCCACGCCAGAGATGACTACCCAGACAGAGATGATGAAGTTTGGAGAAAACACACATTATCTTACCAAACTGGTTTCGGTGAAGAAGTCAAATTGGACTACAGAGATGTTGTCAGAACCACTTTGGACGAAAACGACTGTAAGCCAGTTCCTCCAGCTGTTCGTGTTTACTAGTGCATATATTTATTAATACACATATCCAGTATTTGCAATTTGTAGTTTTCCGGGGGCACGCTCGTCTCGAAGTGGGGCAATTTTTGCACCAATCCCCCACTTTTCTGGGGTAGTCCGACCCGGGGACTTTTTGACCCGAGCGACAGGCCAGCCTGTCGATTCAGCCGGTTCTTGACTTAACCTGTAGAATCAATCGTATTGATCCAGCAAATAATCCGTCCATAGTTTATCCGGTGGCTTTTAACCTTGAAAATTATTTACGTAATAGCGGTTACATCAGTTGCGATCTCTCAGCAATCGCAAAATTTCCGAATCATATAAATAGGAGCGAGATCCAGCAGTTTGTCTCACAATTTAATTAACCCAAAAAACCTCAATTTAGTAGAATGTCATACGAAAGTATTGTAAACCCAAAGCTTGGTGACTTGCCAACCAAGGCCCCTGAGCCAAAGAAGAACGCTTTAGATTTATTCAACTTAAAGGGTAAAGTTGCTTCGGTAACTGGATCAAGTGGTGGTATTGGTTTGGCGGTGGCTGAAGCCTATGCTCAAGCTGGTGCTGACGTGGCCATATGGTACAACTCCAAGCCTTCTGATGACAAGGCCGAAGAAATCGCCAAGACTTACGGTGTTCGTTGTAAAGCTTACAAGAGTAATATCTCCGACCCCGAAAATGTCGAACAAGTAATCGACCAAATCGAAAAGGATTTCGGTACCATCGATATCTTTGTTGCCAATGCTGGTGTTCCTTGGACTGTGGGTGAATTGATACACGCCGAAGACCACAAAGATTGGCACAAGGTCATCGATCTTGACTTTACAGGTGTCTACTACTGTGCTAAAAAAGTAGGGAAAATCTTTGAAAAGAATAAGAAGGGATCATTGATCTTAACTGCCTCAATGTCTGGACACATCGTCAACTTTCCTCAAAGACAAAGTCCTTACAATGCTGCCAAGGCTGCTGTTGTTCACTTGGGTAAATCTTTAGCGGTTGAGTGGTCTCATTTTGCTCGTGTCAACACCGTCTCTCCTGGCTATATCGTTACTGAAATCTCTGGATTTGTCGATGAAGATCAAAAGAGAAAGTGGCATCAAATGACTCCTTTAGGAAGAGAAGGTACCACTCAAGAATTGGTCGGTGCTTACTTGTATTTGGCCAGTGATGCCAGTACTTTCACCACCGGTTCCGACATTATCGTCGACGGTGGTTACTGTGCCCCATAATTGCGCAACCCTCTCAATATAGACCGATACATTATAGTTTGCAGCCTTCATATAGCAACCAATGTACGCAAATAACATTCACTACTGTATAGCATAGTTATTATCACCACTCGCTTGCCGCCAATGGTGAGGACGTCCTTCTCTAACAATCCCGTTCTTTACCTGGCCGCACCCATAAGTTCGCGAGACTTGTAATATTCTCACCACCACATTATAGCATGGACCACGAAGATGATCTCACAGCGTCACACTGGGACGACGTTCCATCCAGTAATACAAACACATACTCCAACATCAACAGCACATTCTTGGATCCAGGATATAATGGGTTTCAGGATCTATCCCTCAGAGACGACAAGCCATATGGGCAAAATGATGATAGCGAGGATGACAAAGAGGAGGATGAGAATGATGACCAAGGAGACAATGAATCACCCATACAAACGAATCAACTGTACATGAACTATGATTCGCCGCTTGATGGCGGGTTATCCCATACCTCTGCCTACGACGCCGCCAGGTCTGAGCTTGAACAAATGCATGAATTAAAGAAGGAGCAAAGAGAACAACAAAAATCGAAGCTCATGGAAGAATTGGCCAGCAACGATGACTTTGATACTCAATTAGAGCAGTCAGTTATGTCTCCCACCCGCAAAAATAATGATGCATTGTTTGAAGATGCTGGGAATGATCCTATCAAAGTGGACTTTACCGCCCATGAATCGTCTACGAAAACCACCAAAAATGGCAAGAAAAAATTGTTTAAACGTCCTAGGAAGTATTCACCACAGAAGAATGCCCAGCATCTAGGCTCTGTCGATATAGAGAACTTGGGACCTCTTGGTTCATCTGCCAATAAATCTAGTGATAACCTCTCAGTGAAATCGTCAAACGCCAAAGAAGAATTGGTCAAAGAATCAGAAGCCCCCTTGTATGATATCTCCGAGAGGAAACCGGAGAATCCAGTTATTCCTACCCCCGCCCCGACTACTGAAAGTGATGGTAAGAGGAATGCGTTGGACATCACCGTTAGTGATCCTATGAAAATTGGCGACATAACGAATGCTCATATTGTTTATACAATAACCACCAAGAACAAGAATGCCGACTCTGACATTCTTCCGAAGCAAAGTGAACCTTTCACCGTGACTAGAAGATATAAAGATTTCAGGTGGATATATCATCAACTACAGAACAACCATTTGGGCCACATCATTCCACCTCCACCTTCCAAACAAACGTACATTGGTAGATTCAATGAGAGTTTCATTGAAAATAGACGTCTTTCGTTAGAAAAGATGTTGAGCAAAATCAGCAATGTTTCTGTATTGGCAAAGGATGAGGACTTCATCATGTTTTTAACCAGTCAAGATTTTGTTAATGAATCAAAGGAAAGAGAAAGAATAAGTGGGTCAGGAGCTTCTTTACAGAACAGTGAAATGTTGGATAATCCAGCTGATACCAGCTCTGCTAACAATAGTTTCATGTCGTCTATATTCACCATGTCGAACAAAACCCAAGAACCAGATGAATACTTTGAAACCAAAAAACATTATATCGACACTCTCGAATCCAACTTAAAGAATTTCTATTCTGCTATTGAATTGATTATCAACCAAAGAATAGATATTGTCAATATTGTGGAGCAAATCAGTACAGCCACCGAGGAGTTAGCAGGACTAGAGATATCCAAGAAAGCGACTGATTTGTTATTAGCTTTCAATGATGTTCAAATCAAACTTAAAGACAATTTGGATAGAGTGAATCTTCAAGATCATTTAACACTAGGCTTCACCATCGAAGAGTACTTGAGGATAATTGGGTCTATCAAATATGTGTTTGATCAAAGATTGAAAATATACCAATCTTATCAAAATTATGACTCGGATTTGGTCAAGAAGAAGGCCCTGTTGACAAAGTATAAGCTGAAAAATCATGTTGATAAGGTGAATCTACTTTCTTTTGAAATCGATAAATTACAAACCAAAACAGATACATTCCAATCTCGTTTTAAGACAGTCAGTGAAACGATAAAGAGTGAACTAGAAAAGTTCGAGTTTGAAAAGATTGATGATTTCCGAAACAGTGTAGAGATTTTCATCGAGAGCTCAATTGAATCACAAAAGGAAAGTATTGAGCTTTGGGAAACATTTTATGAACGTCAAGACTTATCATCATTTTGATCTACTTTTTAATCTATAGCCAATAGAAAATATATAATAAAGTTAAGGGGCCCAAACATACTTTGTTGAAACACGAAACAACACTCGTTTTATAATGCGGGAAAAACGGGTGGCATTTTATCAGTAACTACTTAAACTCCTCCTATTGTCTTTTCAACATTTCTTCCGGTACATAGATTTGATAGGAATCATCGCGGCACGGTAGACAACCGGGAGGACCCATTTCCGAGGTGGTAACCGGCCGCAGCGCCGCCGCCAGATGCCACTCCCACGGCGATGATGGTGGCTCATATGAATATTGCTGTTTAGATCCGGGGGTAGTGCCGGCCCACAGACCACATTGACTCAAAGCCTAATAATCATTGATGCCACTCCCCGATACCCCATTTTGACTAATTCCCCTAGAAAATTTTCACTTTTTTCACTCTCCCACTGCTTGAAGAATATTTTTGTGCTGACTCTGGCATTTGATTTTGCATGCTGATCTATTCACGTTTATAATTAGCCCCCCTTGCATCAGCCCTCAAAAGTAAATCAGATCGATGAATCAGGTACAGTTGAATCCTACCAAGCTCTCGATTCTATCGGTGAATAGGAGTAAAAATTGGATCTTTAATAGCGCCATCTTACAGCTACTACACAGTGAAGCCACCAAAGGAGACGAGGACGATTTGGAGTTCTCTCTGGAAAGTGATGGGGAAATTGATGAAGATCAAGAAGATGAGGACCCAGATTATGAGTTCCGTCTTGATATTGAATCAAGGCTTCGGTCCATGAGTCTTTCGAAACGAAATAGCGCCTATAATTCAGGATCCAAACGGGGGAAAAAGCATGGCTCTGTATCTTCAAATTCAAGCTCCAACGTTGAGAAGGAGATTGATAATTCAAGCAAAAGGCTTTCTATTACCAATTCAAATACAATTGTGGATTTAGGTGGAAATCTGACAACGGAAACATTATCCAATTCAAATGACTCGGATAGTACTGGATCTGAAGAGCCGAATTTCTTCTTCCATATTGCATTTACGCCAACTGAGTGTACAATTATTTGTGAAGGTACATTGATTGATAAATACTTCAAAGAGCCCCTTGAAGTTTGCCAACAATTGGGGTATACTGACATCCAATTATTGGAGGAGAGCTTTGTTAATTTGCAAGTAGATAGCGGAGGGTCAGAGAATAATTATAGAATCCTTGAACTTACAAAGCCTTTATCTGATAATAAGATCCCTGTGTTCTACCTTTCAAGCCACTTCAGTGATATTATATTAATCCCAAGCTCTTTAGAAGAGAAAGTTATCCAGATCTTGACTGAGAACAACTTTGAGTTCAATGATCTCAGTGGCAGTTATATCATTAATCATAGTAAACACAGCCTAGCACCAAATGAACCTACAGAATCAGAGACACCAAAAAACGATGCGTTTGCAAGTTTCAAGGAGTTTGGTATCCAGCCTTTTATTGATAAGAAAATCAGTCTTTTATTGACGGGCTCAAGGTCTAATGATGTCTCGTCCACGATTCTTAAAGCAGCTAACAATATTGCATCCAATAATATTCCTAATTATTTTGCAATCACTAGAACAACAGAAAACGAAGTATCATTGATCATTCCCAAGTCAGCCAAACTAAGAGCAAGGATGGGATTCCAATCAAAATATTTAATCGGTTCAACTCAAGATGTTTTGAACGCAATTACCATTGATTTACAGAAATTACCTTTGGACTCAACCGGGATAGTGGCCGGAGTTGCAAGTAAAATAATTGATGGAACTACATTGTCAGGAGCTTTGCCATTTGAGTTGAACTATCTTTCAATGGCCAGATCTGCTGTCTTAATGATCCCAAAGGAAAATGTTGACTTGGCAAACACAATTTTAGAAAGAATCAATTACGATAATTTATGACAACAGTATATATAGGCGGGGTTTATAAAGAATATTAATTAAATATACATTAATAGGGTTATGCAATGGTTATAAATTTCAATAAATGCAATAGAAAAATGTAGAAGCACTCAAGCTTTTCTACCTTTTTTCTTTTTGTTGGTGGTGGACCAACCGTCTTCGTCAACTGTTGCAACTTTATCAACAGTGGTAACAATGGCTTGAGACCAAGCACTTAAATCATTAGGGTTGGATATTTGTCTTTCAACTTTTTGTTTTCTTTTTAAGAAATCGGTTGCAAAAACTCTACCATTCATGGTTGCAGAAGAGCTGTAAATGGTTTCAGCAATCAATTGACTTGAGTCTTGGTTATTTGGTAATGAAATGAACATTTCTAATAAGTCACTAGAAGATACACTTGGATACAAATTGACCATTTGAGATCTCGCCCAAATAACAAAGTCCTGTCTTTGAATGCTGCCTGTATCAGGCTTGGAAGGAGTAGCTGTGCTAGAAACACTTCTCAATAATTGTGGAGTGGCAGCTGAGCTAGGCATGGATGGTTTAGGCAAAGCAGGTGCAGAGGATTTCTTGGTGACTTTTCTTGTAGCAACAGTAGACCAGCCATTGATATCATCTGAAACAGTAGAATTAGCGAGAGAAGAAGCCATGGATTTTTGATTCTTTTGGCTACTCAATTTGGAAAATTCAGCAGCTTTTCTTTCTTCTTCTTGGATTTCAGCCAACGTTTTGACAGCTTTAGCAGAGGTATTGGAAGTAGGATTTCCCCAACTAGAAGTAACAGGCAAGGAACTTCTGGCATTTCTTTCTATCTCTTCTCTTTCTCTCTCTTCTTTGACCAAGATTGCTTGATTATCGAGTTTAAGCTGTTGCTCCAAAACCTTTTGTTTCTGAAGCTTTTCATTTTCTAATCTTTGGATTTCTTTCATAGACAATCTTGGTGCTTCGGGTTGTTTCTTAGCAGCCCAAGGTGCTTTATTCTCTTGAGGAGCATCAGCTGGTTTAAGGTTTTCGACTTTTGGGGATAATTTGTCCAATGGGTCTTCATCGACTTCAACAGGGGTTGCAGTTGGAACTGTTGATTTATCAGACCCAGTGTCACGTTTGGTAGTCTTCTGTTGAGCTACAGGTATATCTTGAGGGATTACAACTTTTGGTTGTTCAATCTTTTGACCTTCATTAGGAATTACCACCTTAGGTTGAGCGATTTCACTTGGGGCAGAGACTTGGTCAGGAATGGTAACTTTGGGCTGCACGATCGTAGACTCGGCAATCGACTCTGGGGTCTCTGTAACTGTCTGAGGTTCCAGTGGCTTCTCAAAGTCCTCCAAGACTCCATTCACAACTGAAGAGTGAATACTATTCACACCAGGTTCAGCACTAGCAACAAATGGAGAATTAACACGAGACAGTGAATGGATAGCAGATGAAGTCCAAGGTGAGATTGGTGTAGGAACTTGCACTCCAGGTTGCAGTGGAGCAACTGGGTTAGATGGAACCGATCCAGATAACAGGTTCAAGCCTGTGTTGACGGCAATAGGAGTAGATGGAGAAGAATAATCGTTCAACCCCCAGTTCGAGTTGGTACGAGACAACACAGAGTTTGATGGGTTAATCTGCTGTTGAAGTATAGATGGCATACTATTCATTTGGAATGGCTGATAAGCTGGCTGGCCAAATTGTTGTCCCAACAGGTTAAGAAGGGATCCATTAAGAGTGCCATTATTTAGGGCAGTACTGTTAAGAGAACCATTGATCGAACCGTTGAACAACGAATGTTGAGATACAGAACTTGCAATTGGTTGGGCGAATCCCCCTGCCACCAGCGGGGCCACTGAAGGTGCTGGCAATGGAGTTTTGAAAGGAGTTGCATAGTTTTGGATCGAATCACAAAAGAACCGTAAGCTTTGGTAATCGCCATTTTGGCGCTTGATCTGCAAGTCTGATGTAAGATACCCATTGGCAAACCAACCTTGCATCAAATCTCCATTGAAAGGACCTTGTTCATTACCTGAAGGGTCCAAATAGAACCAATTAATTTGATCTGGTTGAAGAAGAACTGGCCCAGGATTATTGGCAGTAGGTAAGGGGGTTCGAGATGCAACGTATCCTTGGTTCAGAGAATTCGGATCCAAGCCAAGTGAAGTATCTGAACCAATAGTAGCATGAATCGAATTGATGTTTGAATTGACCGATGTATTGATCGCTTGAAAACTCTCAGACTCAAGACTTGTTGCTACCTGATCAGACAGATTTTCAGACGGATGGCTCTCGGATACAGACAAGTTTGATAAAGACTCACTTAAACCAGGTTGAACAGATAAATGGTGAATCGGTTGAGGCTTCGATAATCGGTATGATTCTCTAGACTCGCCGCCATTTAATGATTGATTCTGAGATAAGATTTCTCCTTTATTCTGTTCCCAAACATTGAATGATTCAGGTAAAGTATATGACTTCCCGCCTTTATTGATGGGAATCGTACCATAGGAATTATTAGATTGGTTACTAGCATTTCCATTGGATGGATGATTGGAGTTAGGCTGAGTATTGGAATTTGGTTCGAGACTGAAAAGCGAGTTAGTATGATTGCTACGGTTCTCCTGGGGCTTGGAGTGGACATACATAGAAGATTGTGACATTTCAAATGAGTTATTTGATCTTGGGTGTTAAGTCTTCAATGAAAATTTTTAATTTTCGACTCCAGCAGCGCGCAGCGGTGCCTTGCCCTCAGTGCCGCACCACCACCGCGGTAGCCTTCACAGCTTAGCGGTAACCACGCTGAGTATAATTAGACGCGCAGTTGTCGAATGATCCTGGGGTTCTATAGAGCTATAAAGCTGTCGTGGAATTAAAACTAGCGGTCCTTTACCGGCACAGGATATATGTATCTATCTTTCACGAGGCAGCTGGTCTAATTGAATGCTATTGACTTTCTTCGTTGTACTTTTTTGCTCCTTTGTCTCTCTATTGTCCTACTTATTTCTATTAATGCTAGTATGTAGCTCAAGCTCTTTCATGAATGTAGACGAAATAAACCCGGCAGCAATACAAACTGATGCAAAAAGTAACGATGCCTTACAAGCTATTCCATAGCTTTCTCTCAATGCTGGCTGAACTACTTCTGGAGCATGTTTGATATAATCTGTGCTTAGCAAAGCACCTTTAATGATCTCTCTTGCAAGCTGGTGATCCTGGATAATCTTGGGAACCAGACTATTTAGTAAGGACCTCAACTTACTTTGAAATATGGCAGAGGCAATGGCCACCCCTAAGGTGGACCCAGTGGCTCTGAAGGTATACAGAATCGAGGTAGTGCCTGCTTGGTGACTGGAGGGAACAGCAGCTATCAATGCCAATAAAGTCACGGTTAGAATGGAAGAGTATGCATAACCACTTAACAATATCAAAGTGAATTGTCTGAAGGTAGATATTCTTGGTCCAATACTCAAGATATTCAAGATCCCAAGTATCGAGAGAACCCCAAGAGTTAACGTTAATTTATAATATTTCCCTGTTCTCTTCATATAGTAACCAGCCCCCACAGACCCAATGGAGGTGGCAAAGAAGTTAGGAACCAATCTGACCCCTATATCAGCTCCACTTAATCTCAATACAGAGGTGTAATAGACTGGAACGTAAAATAAATACGTGAATACCCCCATCGTATAAAACCAATTGGTCAAGGATGCAGATAGTATTGTTCTTCTTCTTAATAATGTGATGGGGAGTATCGGTTGCAAAGAAGTCGAGTTTTCTTCGTAAAGAAACAACCCTATAAAAACAACCGAAGCTAAGCATAACCCAATGAAGGTGTTTGATGTGAACTTAATTTCTTTACCACCCAAAGATGCGGCTGTTAGAATAGCTACCAAGAACGACACAAGAAACAACAGTCCCAAGAAGTCCACTTGCTTCAACTTGTGGGTCAAATTTCCCGGGGATCCCAAGCCTGGAGACCCTTTTGGAAACTGTAAATTCACATGGATAGAGATCCCAACTATGGCCGCTATGGGAATCTGTAATAGAAAGGCATATTTCCATCCCAAAACATCTGAAATTATTCCACCAAAGAACCCACCGGTGGCCATTCCCAAACCATAGAATACGTTTGTGTACCCTTGATAGACTCCTCGGTCACGTACTGGGATCAAGTCAGAAAGCGTGATGGTGGTTAAAGTGGTCAAGCCGGAACCACCAATACCAGTGATGAATCGACCAGCTATCACAAACCAGATACTGTTTAGCGTGCACACTCCACACCCTATGGCAAAGAATGCACAGCATAAAACCAAAAGAATCTTACGGCCAAATATGTCAGATATCTTCCCGTAGATCGGCTGCAAAGCTGAGCATGAAAGAAGGTACGAAGTGGCTATCCAAGACATATTGTCGAACGAGTTCAAATCAGACGAGATCACCGAAAGCAAGGTGGTGACTATAGTTGTATCCAAAGCAGCTAAAAATGCCGCCGTATAAAGACAAGGTATGACATAGTGGAGCTGTTTCTTAGGAAGTGCGTAGCCGTTATTTCTGGTCACTTCATCATCATCGGCTTCTCTCTCACCATTGGACGAAGAGCCATAGTCAGCGGTCTCAGATAGTAGCAGCTGGCTCTCCTGTTCAGTGGCGAGCTTGTTAGCGCCTGCTGTTGAGGAGGTATGTTGCATACTTTTTGAGGAAGGAAACAGAGCCGTATAAATTTGAAAACTGTGGATTTCACAACTGCGAAATTTTATTGTGTTGCAAATAGATGAGACAATAAAGTTTATGTGGGATAAATGTTTAACACTCCAACACAACCTGAAGTATTGGAGTTCATCATTGATGGCAAATAATTTGTAAGTATTAAATCCATCGGTGCTGCAGGATGTCAAACTTGAAAAGGGCTGCGAAAACCAAGGCGACCATGGAGGGATTGTGGATGTAAGGTTGGTTGGATTTTTGTGATATGTGCAAGTAAATACACAAGTAACACGGGTGACTTGGACGACACAGTGAATAGAGCTCTTGTAATAAGTAGTTGGGCAGATACTTACAGTCCCGGCCACGTCGTAGCGGCAACGGCCGATGTCACATCAGATCATGCGCTCCACGGTATTAGTGCAGCTGAGGCTTTATCGCGAACTTAATTTTGCAGTTAAACCTTTTGATAACGTTAGCCGCCGTGATAAGATCCATATTTACAATGGAAGCAGGTATTTTTTGAACTGGCCAATACGGGATGAGGTATTTAACAGCGTGAGCAAAGTGTGTGCGTTTTCCCCTTGTGGATAATACGTCTTTTAACCCTGAAACAAAAATATTGGTTCCGCACAGGATCCACAGTTCCTATGGCCAGATCAACTAACCGTGTCCAAACGAAGACTATTAAATATTGACTAATCCCCTGAAAACCATCAAATTTAACATGACCGTCAAAGACTTATCAATTAAAAAGATAGCCATCATCGGCGGTGGCCCTGGTGGGTTGGTCACCTTGAATGAATTCTTGAACACTTCTGCAGATGGAACCACAACTATTACGAGCCAAGATCCATACGAGCTCCCTAAAAACCCAGCGTTTGAGGAGATTGTGGTTTTTGAACAAACCAGTGATGTTGGAGGTGTTTGGAAACACTCGGATGAAGCAGACCCCCATTTCCCGGTTGGGATTGAAAAATACTCCAAGCCTGATGGGGTCAGACCCAAGTTGGAAATCCCAGACGACGATGTATTGGAGAGAGCTAGTTACGATAAGCCTTTGGCCAAGAAGATATCGAAGGCCGCCGCAGACGGTCTTTTATGGAGTCACAGTGGGGTGTATGATGATCTTTTTTCCAATGTTCCTGCTAAGTTGATGAGGTTTTCATCAGGCCATAACAACGACAAGGTTGATTTGAAATACGATCCGTTCTTCCATCACACGCAGGTGTTCGATTATGTCAAGAAGTATGCAGACGATCGGGATTTAAGAAAGTATATTAGGTTTAATACTTCTGTTGAAAAAGTCATTAAGAAAGGTGATAAATGGGAGGTTTCAGTTGCAGAAATAAACAAGGAAACAGGAGAGGAAAAATGGTACTCTGAACTCTTTGATGGGGTCGTCAGTGCTGTTGGTAGATTCAACATTCCTTTCTTTCCACTTATCGAGAACTTGGAAAAGTTCAACGATGAACATCCTGGGGTAATCTTGCATACCAAGTCTTTCCGGAAGTCAAAAGAGTTGGCAGGTAAAAAGGTTTTGTTAGTGGGAGGTAGTGTCAGTGCCACAGACATCATTCAGTACTTGATCCCCATTTCCAGTGATGTTCATATCTCGTTGGATCACCCTACTGCCAATGCCGAGTTGGCGAAGAAGTCTAATTGGATTGATGATATAATCAATGATGACTCCTTGAAATTCACAAGACACCCGAAGATCAAGAGGTTCACCGATAATGGGGTGGAGTTCGAAAATGGGGTAATTGAAGAAGGATTTGACAAGATCATTTTGGCTACTGGTTATCACATATACTACCCGTTCCTCGACTACCCAGAGAACGAGGGACGTGGATTAGTCAAAACGACTCCGGGCAGAGACGATAGAACAAACTATGCCTTGAACAAGGTAGACAATCTTTATCTCTATGTGTTTACAATCGGGGATCCAACTTTAGTTCATATTGGTCTTCCTCATAGTCCATTATTTTTTTTGGTTGCAGAGACAAACGCTGTTTCGATTGCCGGTATTTGGTCCAACAAAAAGAGACTTCCACCGGTTCAAGAACAGCGGGAGTGGGCCAGCAAGAGGTTCGAAGGAAAGAATACCCGATTCCAATTTTTCGACGAAGAACAGATCAAGGAATTCATCAAACTTCTGTACTCTTATGGACCTGAAGGAAGATATCTGTTATTGAATTTGATCACAGATGGGACTGTAAGCCACGCCAAAACCAGTCTTGTGAATTACTTCTATAAGATAGCAAGGGGAGAGCTCAAGGACAACTAGATATATATGGCTAATTGAATAATATTTATTGTTTCGTAGAAGCAGAATATTCTATATTTTGGAAGCTGATAGTTACAATAATTCTTCTGGCCAGTAACGGGGTCTGCCAGGAATTTGAATGGCCTTGAGGATTTCTGGCCTTTTGAGTAAAGATTTGGCCCATTCCTTAACCAAAGGATAGTCATCAAGAGAGATATCCAAGAATGGCACATAGATTGCCCAAGTTAAAGTAGAAATGTCAGCCAAGGAAATATGGTCGCCAACAAGGAAAAGACCGTTGTCTTTGTTACGGTTCAAGTACTCGTTGATAACCCCGTAGGCTCTCTTGGTGTCGTTAGTAAACCTATCGATTGCCAATGGAATTTTCTCTTCAGAAAATACCTTGAAGAAATTTGCAGCACCTTGAATTGGCGAGATTCCTGACATTTGGAAGTACAAGATTTCCAACTGCTTGTAGTACAAAGGAGTATAAGCATCAAAACTGAAGTTTCTCTGCTTGTCGTATTTGTCAGCCAAGTAAGTCAAAATTGCAGCCGTTTCACTGATGGTGGTGTTGGTGGAGTTATCGACTAAAGTTGGGATTTTACCATTTGGGTTCAATTCTAAGTACCATGGTTCCTTCTGGACCTTGGACTTGGTGTCGACGACGTGGACGTCGTATTCAAGATTCAACAACTCTAACAAAATGGTGATTTTGTGGCCGTTGGGCGAAGTGGAAGTGTATAAAGTGATTGCTGGAGTATTAGTAAATAGAGTAAGATGCCTGGACAAGCGTTACGTACATTTTGTCATTGGAGCTGGACTGATGATTTTTCAGCACCGTATCAGGTACTACTTATAGTCCCAAACTGTGGTGCTATTTGTCACTTCATGGCTTTGTTAGAAAATACCCGAGACAAAAATGCCTGATTGGGAAAAGTCCGAGATTATTAATATGCCCAGATTCCGCTAGTGTGGATCGGACCGTTGCATTGTCTATGGTGAGACATGGTACGTTTCCGCTACAGTTGGTGCAAATTAGGGCGAGTTGATGTGCAGTTTCGGAGGTGCAAGTTGGAGATGGAAGTTTAAGTTAGTTCGCAAATTAACTGAGATCTCTCAAAGCCCATCACCTACACAGGCCAATGTCTACAAGTCATAATGGCACACGTTTATGTCATGGATAAATAATCATAAATATACTTAAGCGGTTTTTTGCTTTTTGGCCTCTGGCTCTTGTTCAGCCTCTGGCTCGTCGGTCTTTTTGTCGTCGTCAATGCTAGAATGGAAGTCCTTGATGATGGAATCAACATCATCGATGTTCAATTGTCTTACGTCACCCAATATTTTGATCTTGGCGGT
Organism: Yamadazyma paraphyllophila; assembly: GCA_030563605.1. NCBI lineage: Eukaryota > Fungi > Ascomycota > Pichiomycetes > Serinales > Debaryomycetaceae > Yamadazyma > Yamadazyma paraphyllophila. The sequence continues at coordinate 81,690 of JAJMJO010000013.1, forward strand.
CACTTCTTTACACTGTTCATCAGTTAAGTCCAATTTCAATTGGTCAACTCTGGATTTAATGGCGTTCCAACCAGTTAACCTGTTAGCGAAATGGATGTATCTGGTCAAACCAAAGTCAGATGGGTTCAAGATTTCGTAAGTGGATGGGTTGGCCAAAATGGCTTTGGCGTGGATACCAGCTTTGTGGGTGAAAGCACAGAATCCAGTGATTGGGTTGTTGAAAGGAATATTCACTTGAACGGCGTCAGCAACCAAGTTTTCCAAATCCCTTAATTTGTGCAACTTGTATTTGGATAACACGTAGTCTCTGTCGGCGGTGATCATTCTGGCCATCAACCCTCCCAATGGAGTGATACCATTTCTTTCACCAATACCTAAAACAGACACATCGATTAATTTGGCACCTCCTTCTAAGGCGGTGTAAGCATTAGAAATGGCACAGCCGGTATCGTTGTGGAAATGACATTCGATATCACAGCTGACCACCGATTTCAAGGTTTTAACCAATTCGTACACTTGTCTTGGGTTAGCACATCCAACAGTGTCGGCAATACCAACTCTATTCACCCCGATCTTGTCAACGGTCTTGTAGATGTTCAATAAATCAACCAAATCACTTCTGAAGGAATCTTCAGAAGAAAATCTAATTTCAATACCTTTGGATTTGACGAACTCAATCACTTCAATGGCACTTTGAGCAATGTAGTTCATGTCTTTACCATGGGAGTATTGTCTCAAGAACTGAGAGGTACCAATGACCACATCAACCCCATCAACCCCGGTTTCGACTGCAACTCTGGCATCGTCCATGTGACATCTGATATGGGTCAAGATCTTAGCTTTTAATCCTAATTTACAAATGGCTTCACAATCTTTTCTACTTTGCTCAGAAGCAACAGGAGAAGTCAATTCAATATAATCAACCCCGAAATCATCTAAAGCTTTGGCGATTTCGATTTTCTTTTCGGTGGTGAAGAATGCATTAGCAAACTGTTCACCTTCTCTTAAAGTGGACTCAATCACTTCAAATTTGGCTACGTTAGACAAAAAGTCGGATGGGTTTGGACCGTATGGATTAGCAGACATCTCGAAATATGTTGGACTCAATAGTAGGGAATTATATCCTTTTAAATAATCTCCAGTGACTAATATAAGATTACAAAGAAAAAATTTTCAGCTTTATATGAATTTTTCATTTTATCCATATGCACAATCAAATTGATAAATTTGGAAGGTGGACTGTATGTAGTCGCTTTTCCTACTGATAATGAGTCAGAGATAACTTCAAGTGCCTCAGCGATCGATGAGAAGGGTGTGCGAAGAGAGTGTCGATTATCGGGGGCTAGAGAGGCGCTCTAGTCAGGGGAAAAAGTGCAGGGTGTAGGTCTTGATGTGTAGAGCATGGTGTGCAAGTATGGGGGTTGGGGGAGCTAAATTGGTGGGATGAGAGCAGAGTTTATGAATGGTATGACTCATTGACCATTTGACGAATTGGCGTCGGCACGCCCGCACCAAGAAGTCCGGTGGCGGGAGCACGGGACGAGCGCGGTGCCAGCAGAGGTTGGCTTGGCGGTAACATAGGGAAATCTGGGGGTCCCATGCTTGCGATAGCAGTAATTGGCTAGAGTGGCGCGTGACCGTGGGGTAATTTGGACGAGCGGGAACTTCGCAGAAGACTTAGCGGGTTTACGTTTGGCAGAATCGGGTTTACGTTTGGCAGAATCGGGTTTACACTTAACAGCATCTGGTTTACTCATAACAGATACTCATTCTAATATACATAACTATACACGATTAAACTTGTTTGGAAACCATCTTCACGTACCGAAAGATTTCCAGTTTAAATTTTTCAACTTCTCTGGTCTTAATCACCACCTTGTTATTCAACCGCTTTAAGATGGTTTGGATAACAACATTAATTTCATTATCATTTAAGCCGGTTAATTTGTACCAATTCTTGTGGATTCTTTCGCGTAAAATCGTCAACTTAAAACAGCCGACAATCAACTTCTTTAATGGGAAATCCATTTCATTAAAGTTGGCAAAATTATTGGACTGGTTCAAATATCTCAAAAGATAAATAATATCCATGTATCTGAACAAGTAAATAATTGACTTTAAAAAGTTGGACAAGGATAATTTAAGTCTATTGACCATGATGATCAAAAACTTCTCCAACGAAATCTTGGATTCGGAAGAGGAAGGAGGGAAGAGGTTGGTGATCTTGATTGAAACATACTTAACAATCACCATCATCAATTGATTTCTCTCTTGTTTGAAATCTTTAGCATCCAAAACGGCCACCGGATTTCTAAGCTTAGACCTCTTTGGTTTAATCTTACGAATTCCGTTTGCTGATGGCCCTGAAGATAAATTCGAAGCTTGATGGGAACTGATCGAACTAGCCGGAGAAGCAGGAGAAGGGGCTTCTAAATCTTGGGAATCTGAATCATGGGCATTGACTTGTTTGAAGTCAAAAGTAGACACAGAATCTCCATTGGAACTTCTCTTACTCTCCAACTCATCTTCATCGTCAGTCGCATCATCGACTAATAAAGGAATATCGTTGATATAATCATTGATGTTGAACTCAGTTTGTTCCTTTTTCATGGGCGATACGGCCATCTTAACATTTGAATCTTTGTAGAATTTAAACGGCATCATTTCATTCGAAACAACCATTATCAGACAATAATTAATAGAATTTCAAGCTTCCAAGTATAAATATTTGGGTGATAAATGGGGTTATTTTCTGGTTTTAAATTGAATCGATGCTTGAAAAATCACTTTGTTCTCCTCGACTTGATGATAATAACAGGAATTGATAAATCTCTCTTTTGTACGTAATGCCCTTGGGGGAATTAGAAATGCATTACGGATAATGTTTTACGCACACAAATACAACTAACAATAAAAAAGGTGATCACTATTTAAAATCACGAGAAACAACAGGGGTGGTTGGGAACCGGGTAACAATGTGGAACAAAAGGTGATTAAATAAAGTATCAAAATCAGTTGAGGATTTAACACTTCACAGACGATTTCAGGGGTAGGGATTCGCACCTTTATAAAGTTTTTTTGTTGATGAGTCACTGCGAAACAAGAGAAATTTGAAGTCGTGCGATGGCCGGCGTATATAGGAACCGAGTGTGGATTTTTCATCTGGTACTGTATAGGGGTTTTATATCCGAAGAAATCCGACAAGTAGGGTGGCGTGGCGAGCAGCCCGAGACGCGGTGGTAGTGTCGTACGGCGCAGAGCTACGGCACACCGTGAGGCACAAGAAGTTTGGCGGCCAGAGTCAATATTTGAGGCAGAGTACCGTATTGTCGATTTGCTTGGAAGCTCGGACATTCTTAGCACCACCGTGTATCGCCAGTCTGGTGCAAGCATGTTCTTCTAGCCCTCCCCAGTCTAGCTTGTAGCGTGGCATGTTTTACATCTGCCCAAACCACCCTCTTCCTGTCTCTAATTTCGCGTTATCATTTTCCATATCTGATCTTAGCTCGATGGATATGAGAGGCAGAACTTATAAGGATGCCATAGCTGCATTGAACTCTCTCCAGTCCAACTTTGCCTCCCTCGAAGCCAAACGTCAGATCGGGCCTTCTGTGGACAAAAATGAGTACTCCATCAAGGTGGTATATGAGTACATTAGAAGATTAGGCTATACGCCCAAAGATTTCAATAAACTAAATGTCATCCATGTGACCGGCACAAAGGGAAAGGGAAGTACATGTGCATTCACCGAGTCCATACTTCTTCAGCACAAGACGCCCACCCGTCCCATCAAACGTATTGGTTTATTCACGTCTCCACACTTGAAATCGGTTAGAGAAAGGATCAGAATCGATGGGGAACCTATAAATGAACTGCTATTCACAAGGTACTTTTTTGAGGTCTGGGATAAGCTTTCCACCACCAAGTCTGACCCGGTGGAGTTCCCAGATCTCGAGCCGTATGATAAGATCAAGCCGATGTATTTCAAATACTTGACCGTGTTATCTTTCCATATCTTCCATAGCGAAGGAGTCAATACCGCTATCTACGAGGTGGGTGTGGGAGGAAGATACGATTCCACCAACATCGTTCCAGAGCCCACCGTAACCGGGATCTCGTCGTTGGGCATTGATCATACTGCTATGTTGGGTACTACCATCGACTCCATTACTTGGAACAAGGCTGGTATATTCAAGAAAAACGTCCCTGCAATTGTGTCGGTGCAAAAGGAGTTCCCTGAAACACATAAGTTATTAGAAAAGCATGCCAAAGATGCAGCAGCTAGCAGTCTTGAATTCGTTGGAAGTGAAAAGTTGAAGGACGTACCTCTTGGTTTACAAGGTGATTTCCAAAGAGATAACGCAGCACTAGCAGTGAAATTAGCAGCTGTTCATTTGGACAAGCTCGGAGAAACTGATCTTCCCTCAGATGATCTCGAGTATCTCCCTGAGTTATTCAAGGCAGGCTTGGCTCAAGCCCAGTGGGACGGCCGTTGTCAGATTATCGAAAAGAAGCAGGGGTTCGAAGAGTTGAAGTGGTACATCGATGGTGCACATACTCTTGAATCTATCAATGTATGCACGAGCTGGTTGGCTGGCAGAAAAGAATTTGGAGTTGACGGTAAGAAGAAGGTTCTTTTCTTCAATCAGCAAGGTAGAGAAAATGCCAACGCATTATTGGCCCGCTTATATGAGAATCTTGATGGCAAAACACAATTCGATGCGGTCGTTTTCACCACCAACATCACTTGGGCTAGCGGATACAATGCTGAGCTTGTTTCTATGAACAACTCGAAAGAGGCAATAGATGCACTTTCTGTTCAACACGGATTTGCGCAAATATGGAACGAAAAGGATCAAGCTGGGGGTAAAGCAGCCGATGTCAAGGTGTTCAAAGAGATTGAAGCTGGATTGAACTATGTCAGGACATTAGGCCCTGCTGATGTGTTTGTGGTAGGATCATTGCACTTGGTGGGAGGAGTGTTGAGTGTATTAGATGGTGATAGAGATTAAAGCATAGACTAGAAATATGAGTATGATTAGGTGTGGCCAGGGAAGTACATAGATCACTGACATATATTGAGTTATAGACACATAATACATAATAAATTTACACGAAGGACCAACTAGAGTCGATTCAAACATTGATATGTATATTATGATAATTCCGATATTCTACAGCCTACTTGATATTCTCTCTGAAATTATTAACAACGTCCCCCACTGACACCAAAGATGCTTTCCATGCTTCTAAATTCTTCTGGACGTCTCTTAAAGTGTTTTTCACTGCTTGCTTATCGTTTGGTAAGATGAATCTGTTAATTCTTGTTAAGTGGAAAGTTGAAGTTGTATGGTCTAATTTACCTTCTATTAATCCATGCTTTATAGAATTGATCAATAAGATTTCCAATTCATTAGCAGGTGTGACGGTGATTTCATCAAATTTGAACACGGATTTACCAGACTGTTCAAAGAACTTACATAAGGCCAAGATTTGGGACTTGGATTTTAAGTTTTTTAAATCTTTGGATTCTTCAAGTAATTCACCATTTAAATATTGAACAAAAGTGGTCACTAACTCATCAGATCCATGAACATCCAAAGCCTTACTGACGTTGTTATTCACCAAGAATGTGAGGTCGATGGTGTTGCTATCCAAAGCAAATTTGATCAATGAACGTAATTCATCTTTATTTAATTCATACTTCTTGGTGAACTTGTTAATTAATTGCAAAGAAGATAAGCTGTGTTTGTCATCCAAATTGATGAATTTCCAGAATATCTCCTTGGTTCTTTGTTCGGAAACCTTGGCTTCTTCCAACCAAGCGACCAAATTAGTACCAAAAGATGTTTGAACAATTTTAAAATCAATTTCTAATTGCTTAACGAAGGATAAAATCAATTCGATGATTTGGGGACGAATGGTGGAAGTTCTTGGTAACAAGTTGAAGATCAAGGTCAATTCAGACAATATACTGGTGGCCTTAATAGACTTTCTATCTCTTAAAGATAATTGTTGAGATGGACTTGAGCTGATCAAGTTATTTAATAATTTGTTTGATTCATCGGAAGAGAACACCTTTTCAACGCCACCCTGAAGCTCACTCAAGATGTATATGATTAGATTGAAAGTTGGTTCGAATTCTTTATCACTTAACTTCTTTAAGTTTTCAGGAGATGAAGCTTCGTACACCTTTTGTATGAGCTGAGACTCGTTTTTGATCTCGTTGGATTCGAGGTTGATGAGGCTGTCCAATGATTCGGAGAATGTGGTGGTGTCTTGGATACTGTCGATGATTTCACCCAACTCACGGACGGAGCTGGTGATCTCGTTGTCCACTACAAACACTGACATTTTGTTAGTTTGATGAAGGTCTGAAAAATTTTCAGGTCGCACTTCATTTATCTCAAATTAGGAACTGAGGTGTTGGGACAGGAGATAGAGGATATAGTTGTTGAGGCCGGGGGGAGAGTCGATGATTTGTAGACAGAGATTACCGAGGCGGATGGGTACAGCAGCCTTGTACGAATTTCATATAGTGTATAAATGTAGCTTGGGAGCTGACTGTTTAATCGCACAAGGTTTCTATAATGTCACTACATATTGGTAGTTCATGTATAATCATTGCATAAAAATATCTGCTACTATCTAACTCCATATGTTACATCCGTATGTTACAGGGAATTTTCATCCTCGTTTTCTTCGATAATGGAAGTTGTTCCTTTATAGATGGCCGGCAGCGAACGGTATTTCGTAGAAGCACCTGTAGGCATAGGCATAGGGGGAGAACTGGACCGTGGCATAGTCGAATCGGCTCCAGGAAATGCGGTGTTGACTGGCGACCCCATTCGGCCAAATGTGAACGTAGGTACAGACCCTGACACTGCAATTGGGGCGATGGGGGCACCTTTTGATTTAGTTGTAGATGGAGGTACATTGGTCTGCGACGAAGTGGGAACACCTCTGGAAGAAGCAGCCGGCGATAGCATATCGCTACTTTCATCGTCTGAGGAGTTACTGGACACTTGACTCAAGGAAGGTGCCTTTTTCTGTGAGGTAGATGGATGTCTAGACATAGCAGACGTAGAAACAGATGCTATCAGAACGTCACTTGATGGTTGTCTTCTATAACTAGGCCGTTTACCGACCCGTGAGGTGGATGGGGTTCTATTTACAGCGTCGGTGGTCGAGGTGTTCAAAGATGAAGACTCGTAGAAGTCTTCTTCAAACTCGTCCATGGAGTCAGTGCCTATCATTTCTGATTCCAGCTCCGACATCATGGTTGAAAGCTGACTAATTTGACTAACTTGACTCATCTGGCTGGCCACCGAAGATGGTCGATTCTTCATGCGTGTAGCATGAGGGGCCTCTTTGGGGCTGGCAGTGCTGGGACTGGGGGTTTCCGTTTTTGGGGTAGTCACAACATGGCCCATGGTTGCTTTGTTATGGACCAGGGAAAGAGGTGATACTTTGGTGGATATTGAAAGGTTCAATGGTTTATTATCTTTTTTCATGGAATCGTTGTTCAAAGTAGACTCTTGCGAATCTATTGGGTGGACTGGGAGAACGTTGTTTGGATCGTCTAAAACAGTTCTAGGACTTGGAGTGTTCAAAGTCAAGTCACTGATCTGGTCTCTTGGGTTTTCATTAAACTCATAATCGTCACGTTTCTTCCAGAATTGAAGCTTGTTCATAAATTTCTTGTTTCTTGCCGTAGAAGAGGTTTGACCTGGCACCGGTTTCTTTCCTTCGTTGAAGGTGAATGCACTAGAGAAGGAAGAACGACGGTCATCTTCCTTGGTGTAGAATGAAACTGTTCTATTAAATGGAGGCGTCAGCTCATGTGCAGCCTGGCTGTTGATGAGGCTGTTTTGGGGTGCTGAAGCGGCAAGATCAGAGCTTCTTCTTCGGTCGCTTGAACGCCTGCCTACCGTACCTCCCCCGGCAGCTGACGATAAGTTTGTACGACTTTGGTTTCGGCTGTTCAAGCTCAAACTTGACATGATTCTCTCAAGTGGTTGGGATCCATCATCTGATAACAGAAGGACGCTTCTGACCTTTTTCTTTGATGCCTTGAGAGGCTTTCTTGCAGCTCTTCTTTTATTTTTCTTCTTTGAGAGTGTTCTAGTTAAACATAGATCATAATATGCAGTTAAGGAAGTCACCTGGCCATTCTCTATATCGTTTTTAAGGTCTTCCACCTTAATACCGGCCTTGGATAACTTTTTTAGCAATTCCTTTACTGTTTTGGATTGGAAAGGAGGAAGTCCTGAGTTATAATACTGATTGATCGATACCACCGATTCTGTTTCAGACATCCGTTTGCTTCTTTCAGATGGGAACTTGTTGGTTATATCGATGAGGAACTCGGAGTTTAAGATCTCATTCAAATTTGGTCTTTTACTAGGATCCTTTTCAAGCATTTTACTTATCAACATCATTGCTGACAAGGGGATATGGTCGGCATACCTTGGTTCTTCATGGATGATTTTGTACTTTGTCCTTAATTCGTCATCTTCCTCAAACGGCATTTGGCCATGGAGCATGGTATATAATATGATTCCAAGACTCCATATGTCAGCATTAAACCCACTATACTTTTCATTCTTCAAAACTTCTGGCGCCATATAAACGGTGGTTCCACACATGGTGGACAAGAATTTCCGTTTTGCAGGGTTGAACTCTCGTACAAACCCAAAGTCAGTCAATTTGATGGTAGTTCGTTTTGTATCTGCTAATAAGATGTTTTCAAGTTTTAAGTCTCGATGGGCCAAGTTCAACAGATGGACATATTTGATGGCTTGGATGATCTGGAAGAACAAGTTTTGGGTCTGCTTCAAGTCCAATCGCTTGTTTTCGTAGATATGATAGTAAAGCTCATTACCTTGGCAGTATTCCATGACTAGCCATAATCTTGTTTCAGTTTTGATGACTTCATAAAGCTTGACTATGTTTTTGTGCTTGAGCTGTTTGTGGTAATATATTTCTCGTACGATGTTGGGGTCGTCTATTAGGCCCGATTTAAGTACCACCGGGACGCCTAATAGAATATGGTGAGCTAAATATACTTTGCCAAAAGACCCCTCGCCAATTTCTTCGAGGATTTTATAATTCCCAATCTGGTCCAACAGCCTATCGGTGATCTTGAGGTAGAACCGATTGAAATCGTCGGCCAACTGCGCCGTGTAGTTTTTATCGTTTATATCCAATTTATTCATGGATGCATCAGTGGGTAAGAATTATCGTCAGTTTGTGCGAAGTTTACGTGAGTGTGGAGCGACCTGGGGCGACAACAAGAAGGAAGCCCACGAGAGGTAGTGGCAGATCCAGCGGCAAGGATGGGGGTTTATATGCCGAGAGGCACATCCTATTTACATCAATGCTGGACATCAATTGGTACCGGCAACGGTGCCTTTACCAAGATGGCGTGTAAGCCCAACGGCTGCAATTTTATGATCGAATGGTTGAAATTCTACACTAAATGAGTGGTATACGTCTATTGCGTTCAGCCCACAATCAATGCTGAATAGCTACCTAACACAACTGTTTCCGACACAAAATAGATCTACTTACCTACAATTTTTGCATAGCAGCAGTATCAGCGGATTGGACATGGTCTTCATCCTCAGCGATTTGATCCTTTAACTCTTCAATGGAAACCTTTTCATCTTCAACCACACAGTTGATTTGCAACTTCTTCAAACCAAAGCCAACTGGGATAAGTTGGTGAGCACCCCAGACCAAACCGTCTTGTTCAATTGCCTTGACATTGGCCACCAATTCGTCCATGTCGGTTTCGTCATCCCATGGCTTGACGTCCAAAGTAACAAGGGACTTAGCGGCTGGCTTGGCTGGTTTGCTGGCCTTTTTGGCAGCATATTCAGCTAATCTTTGTTGCTTTAATTTTTCAGCTTCTTCGTCGGCTTCTTCATCGTCGGAGCCGAAAAGATCAACTTCTTCGTCATCCTTAGATGGAGCAGCGTCGAGGATGGTTTCAGCTGGGCCGACGGCGGCGGCTAAGGTTTCTTTAACTTGTTCTTTAGATTGTTCGGCAGACATTGTTGAAAAATTAACTTCGCTGATTCTCATGGTGAGGCGGTTTAAGCGAGCGTGGGAGCGGCGGGGCGGAGCGGGCCTATCCAGTGGTGCGGTGAGCCTAGCCCGTGGTGCGATGGTAGTCAAGATAACGCGAGCGCGGTGATTCAATTCTATAGCCATCGCAAGCATGTTTTTGATACAGCAGGCACCGAAGGGGAATAGACTCTCGCAGCTTCACCCTAAGAAGCTTATATCGTTGGTGCGCTATAGCCTGCAGAGGCCCGCCCTCTCCAAACAGTACACACGCATTCTATCCCAACCTTTGGCATCCTTGTTCAGCTCCAACACTTCGCTAGATGCTTCTACTATTCCACAACTTGCCCGCATGAAACAGCACCAGTACCTGGACTTGCAGACCCCGTTCGAGGAACGTATATCAGAGGAAGTGCTGCAGTACCAGCAGAACCCACACACCTACAAGCATCCTTCTAAGCTCACAGCAGTGGATTATATAAACCCCAGATGGGAGAACCTAGGGCCTATTCTTCGAAGCATCGACACAGAGCAGTATCCCAAGGAGCTTGCGATCTTGTATGATCTTGGAGACAACAGCCAGATGGTGCAGTCAATTCTCCATAAGCTTCTCTACAAGCTCAATGGAGAAATGGATATCCAAAGGGCCTCACCCATCCCCAGAGACATTGACTTTTCGAATCCTGCCCAGTGGTACCCCGAAGCTCGTAAGATGAAGCGAAAGATCATTATGCATGTTGGACCTACCAATAGTGGGAAGACATACCAGCTGTTACTTAGGCTTGAGGAATCCAAGTCTGGGTACTACGCTGGGCCGCTTAGATTGTTGGCAAGAGAGATCTTTGAAAACTTCAATGGTCGTGGGGTGAGTTGCAATTTGGTCACGGGAGAAGAAGTGGTGGCCAGTATAGATAAAGCAGGGAAGCTCAGTGAATTGACCAGTGGGACAATAGAGATGGTACCTCTCCATAAACGAATGGATCTTTGTATAATTGACGAGATCCAGATGATCGAAGACGACATGAGAGGTGAAGCGTGGTCGAATGCATTGCTTGGTGTGCAGGCTAAGGAGATCCATCTTTGTGGAGAAGAAAGAGCCGTTTCTTTAGTTCGCCGAATTGCTGAGCTTACCGGTGATGAGATTGAGGTACATAAGTATGAAAGACTAGGGAAACTTGAGGTGGCGGATTCCCATGTTACGAGGCACTCAAAGTTGAAGAAAGGTGACTGCGTTGTGCTGTTTTCCAAGAGAAAGATCTTGGGGCTAAAAGTTGCCATTGAGCAGTCGACCAAGCTCAAAGTGGCGGTGATTTATGGAGCTTTACCACCCGAAATCAGAAGTGAACAGGCCCGTGGATTCAATGAAGGTAAATACGATGTGCTTGTGGCCAGTGATGCGATTGGAATGGGGCTCAATTTGGCTATTAAGAGAATTGTTCTATCGCTGGTGCTAAAGTTCAACGGGATCTCTGAAGAAAGATTGACGAAGTCCCAGTTAAGACAAATCGGTGGAAGAGCAGGGCGATTCAGCCACGATAAAACCAAGCTGGGGGGAGTTGTTACGGCCTTTTCAAGAGGTGACTTGGCCTACATCAGGAAGAATATGTTTGCCCCTATAAACGACATCGAGAAAGCTACAGTATGGCCCAGTGACGAGGTATGGACAAGCTACGTCTCTACTTTCGAAAAAGATGTCAGAACGGTGGATATTCTTGAGCAGTTCAGAGATATGGATATCGAGTCGGACCTTTTCAAATTGACTACAATCGAGTCCCGAATGGGCATAATGAAGCTTTTAAACGAACAGAAACTCGATGATAAGCTTTCTGCTGAGGATCAGTTACGGTTAAGTATCGCCCCCATGAGTAACTTCAATGCTTATGTTGTCAAGGAAACCACCATCAGATTTCTAAGGAACTTCATCGACGTGAAATCAAAGTCTATACTTGATTTCAACTTCCTTCCCATCGATCTTTTGGCAGAGAAGCCTTCAAGAAAGTTCAGCACAGAGCAGTCGATTGAAAGGTTGACCAAATTAGAAGACAGCCATAAGTTGGTACTTATGTTTTTATGGCTCACTCAGAGATGGCCGTATTTGTTTGTTGATGTTGAAAGTGCCCATGAATGGAAGTTATTGATAGAAAAGCGGATTGGTGAAGAGTTGGAGTACCTTAAAGAGACAAAGAGACGGAGATAGTATATGTAAATAGATGGGGATGTAGAATTAGACTGTAAATAGAGATGAGGTATTATAGAATTAAGCGTTTAAATACAAAAGCGTGACACCAATCTGTAAAGGAACAGCAGTAAGACAGAACGGATACTTTTCTGGGTATCGTTCAGATGGAGCCCGTAACAGTGGAGCAGTGCGGTCGCGTGCGCGCAACGATGAGAATGGAGGACACAATGTCCCCCACTCGCAGCCTCCATGTACTCCACGAAATCCCCCACGCTGTGTTTGCGCAGCGCCAATATCCTCCGCAATTCGGAATATTTCCCTCTCAAATATAATCCTGCCGATTTGCTTTCCTTTGATTCTTACACCAAATTTCCTCTCGAACAAAATCCGATCTCAACCATGACGGGAACAATAATCGTGGTGGGTGGCCCAGCAGGTACCGGTAAGACCACCGCAGCATCCCGTTTATCTCAACGGTTTGAATGTCCTTACATAGAAGGGGATACGTTACATCCCCCACGTAACATCCAAAAAATGTCCGAAGGGATCCCTTTAACAGATGACGATAGATGGGACTGGCTTATCGAGCTAACCCAGAAGACGGCCGCCAAGTGTAAAGAGGATCCCCATCATATTGCTATTGTCACATGTTCGATGCTAAAGAAGAGTTATCGTGAATTAATTAAACAGAACGGCAAGTCGTTAAACTTTGTATTCTGCTTTTTATACGCTAGTTTTGATGAGCTTGTTAATAGAGTTGAAAATAGAGTCAACCATTATATGAAATCAGATATGGTTAGAAGTCAGTATGAAATCATGGAAGTTCCACAAGGTGATGAGTTGGTGGAAAATGGCGGTGACTGTTTGACCATTGATACCACCGATAAGAGTCTCGACGACATCTTCCAGGAGATCATTGCCAAGATCCGTGTTCCTTAGGACGGTTCCATAATTCATAGGATAGATACGATCAATATAGCACGAGTATTATGTTTTGAACGGTTGTTGCAAGTGTAACTTGCTGTTGGCTTTTGTTCAAATCCCCCTCTTCCACTCTTCTCCCTACACTACGTAGGGTCTACTTATCCACGCTATACTCCCTACTGTTCCGCCTACTACCTCTAAGATGCCCCCACTACCCCCACCATAAAACTTTGAGATGAAACGCGAATTTCTTCATGCTTGACTTTGACACTGTCCTGGCCCTCCCGTACGTCAACCCTTCGGTGGATAGGCGGACGGTACTCATGCTAGGCGGATGCTCTGGTATCGGTTGGTATACGGTCCTCCATCTCTACTTGCATGGCTATGTTATATACTTGACAGGCCGCAGCAGGCAAAGAGTTCAAAAATGCATCCATGAGTTGAAAATCGAATCCATCTCAGTCCGGTCCAACTATACCTCCCAAGAACTCTCTAATGAGCGGTTTGTGGGCGAACTACACCATTTGGAACTCGACCCGTCCAATCTATCCTCCGTGATAAGCGCTGCTGAAACTTTGACAAGCCTCGAAACAAATTTGAACATATTCATAAATAACCTTTCGACTAATTATCTACCACACTCCACCACCGACGACGGGTTTGAGATCCAACTCCAGCTTAATTACATAGCACCGTTTCTCCTCATCACTCAGCTTTTGCCGCTTCTCGAAAGCACAAGCGATAGACACCCATCACTCGACCCTCCCAAAATCATCTACACCAGCACCCCTACCCACCGGCTTCTACTTGGCTACTTCGACATGGAGTTTGATTTCACCTTCAGGCCCCATTCCATTTCCAACTGGATCCGCTATAGCAAGGCCAAGGTATCCGGAATCCACATGATAAAGATGCTTGCATTAAGAAACCCCAAGATCTTGAGTTTGGCCGTCGACACAGGCTTTGTGATGAACCCAAACCTGTTCAGCTACTTGACCCGGTTGCCATTGATAGGGGTGATGTTCTGGTGCTTGTTCCAGGTGTTTGGGTTTTTCTTTGGAAGCACCGTAGAAGAAGGGAGTTATGCCATAATAAAGAGCTGTTTAGATCCAACGTTGGATTTGGAGGACGATAACGGCAAGTTTTTGGATAGCAATGCCTGCGAAAGCAAACCTTCTAGAGTGGCCTCCAACATGGATTATGCTGCTCGAACATGGATATGGACAGTCAACCGGTTGAATGAAAGGAGCATTCATATTCCTCATTAGCTCCCGTATGAATCCTTAATTTTACGACGACGTACGAATACATATTATTAACTAACTTCCTGTACACCTCTACAACTTGCTGTCGCTTTCGAGCTTTTCAATGATAATAGACGAAGCACCACCTCCACCGTTACAGATACCAGCGACCCCGTATTTACCACCTTCTTGGCTCAACACACTCAACAAAGTGACGACAATTCTGGCACCGGAGCATCCTAATGGGTGGCCCAAAGCAACAGCTCCACCATAAACATTGACCTTGGCAGAGTCAATACCACAAATCTTGGTGTTAGCAAGACCAACAACAGAAAACGCTTCGTTGAACTCGTAAAAGTCGATGTCAGAGTAAGCAAGCTTGGCATGCTTCAAAGCCTTTGGCACAGCCAAAGATGGAGCAATGGTGAAGTCAACTGGAGCCGTGGCAGCTTCACCCCAACCGGAGATTTTAGCTAATGGCTTTAAGCCCAATTCCCTTAATTTTGATTCACTTACTAAAATAACAGCAGCACCACCATCGTTTAACTTGGAAGCATTTGGGGCGGTGACAGTACCATTTTCTTTTTGGAAAACGGTTCTGGCACCTTTAACCTTAGCTTCGTTGAAGTTACCAGGTTCTTGGTCATTCTCAACCACAGTGTCTGGCTTACCTCTAAAACCCTTGATTGTGACAGGAGAAACTTCACTCTTGAACTTACCAGCATCAATAGCAGCCTTAGCCTTCTTGTATGAGTCGATGGCGAAGTTGTCTTGATCTTCACGGGAGAATCCATGGTCAGAAGCACACTTTTCAGCACACTTACCCATTAAATCATTACTGTAGACGTCTAACAAACCATCTTTTTGGATACCATCTACCAAGGTGTTGTCACCGAAACGGGCACCACCTCTGGCACTTGGAATGTAGTATGGGGCGTTGGACATGGATTCAGCACCACCTGCTACAACGATATCGTTTGTACCAGTCATGATGGTTTGGGCACCCAAGATGATAGACTTCAAACCTGAGGCACACACCTTATTGACGGTGGTGGCGACAACAGTTTCTGGGAGACCGGCTTTCAAGGCCACTTGTCTAGCCGGAGCCTGGCCCACATTGGCTTGAAGCACACCGCCAAAGAGCACTTCATCCACGTCTTCTGGTTTGATATCCACCTTGGCTAAAGCAGACTTAACGGCGTGAGCGCCCAAATCGCTATAAGATAAGGACAGCAAGTCACCTTGGAAAGCACCGATAGGAGTACGAGAGGTTGCAACAATATAAACAGACATTTGAACTAATGAATAAGTTTTTGCAATTTTATCGACAAGCCGCGACGATTTAAATTATTTTCGCGCTGAACGACGGGAACGATATATCTGGTACATGAAAGGTTACTTACAAGCACAGCCTCGGGTGATGGGGATTAGTAGTGGGTGGGGCCGTCGGTGCTCTGTGTTCAGCAGGGGAATCCACGTGACGCGCCCCATCTATGATAAGCGAGCCGTTTTGGGCCAAAAGATCTTGAATAAAGTCCCTCGGTTCTTGAAACCGTATACCATTAACTTCATTAATAAGCCGGTGGCCAATCTCACGTCTTTCTTGATCCTTCACGAGTTGACGGCCATCGTCCCATTGGTGGGCTTGTGGTATCTTTTCCACAAATACGAAGTCTCCATCCCTCTTGATTTGCCACAATGGGCGCTTAACAAAGGGACAAAGATTATAGATGACTCGATGGAGTCGTTTGATTTTGGAGGCTATTCGCTCAATGAGAAGTTCAAAATCATCCTGGAAGGTGCATATGCTTTTGTGGTAGTCAAGATGCTTTTGCCTTTCAGGCTAGGGTTCAGCTTTTTATTAACACCTGTGTTTGCAAGATACGTCACCGAGCCTATAGGGAAGCTTTTCAGTAGGAAACCTAAAGCTCCAGCAAAGGAAGAGGTTAAAGAGGTGAAGGTGAAGAAGATTGAAAAGCCTCGGTTATGAGTTACCACTGGAATATCCAATAGTATGCCTTTAGTGAATGATCTGTAAGTCAGCCTGTTGCATCATATACAATTATCCTCAGCATTTAATTCATATGGCCAGATTCTAGTTTCTGGTGATCAGATGAAATAGGAGTCACTCCACACTAGACCCATTTTGAGATCAGACTCCGAGTAATCTTACAGTTTATAATGATATGTGGGCTTGGTATGTTTTGTGCTTACCCCTTCTAGCTGAATAAGCTTATTGACATTGTCTAGATGTCCGTTACGAAAGCTACTAGGTAGCTAGTATTTCACTAGGCATTTTGTTCAAGTCCGAAGCTATTGAAGAACAAATCTGAGATGGAAGCTATTGCTAGGACGACCACAAATGCTAGCGAGTCACGTGAACTAAAGGTAACTGTTTCAGTGGAAGCAGTTAATTACCTCATCAATTGTACAAGCGACGAGCCGGCGAAGCGATTGTCGTTGATATTGTTTCTATGTTGTATTGCAGGGCTAACAATAAGTATGGAACGGTTTGACCTCCTGGTTCGGGATTCATTTAATAAAGGTTAAGATAAAGACAAGAGCCGGTTGAACCGATTGGATTACTCGTACTACAGTGTGGTTAAAGCCCGCCCTGTATGTCTCGCTTAATTGTAGTACGCGATATTCTTACATAGCTATTTCAGAAATAATAGTATACTCAACACGACATTCATGCCACTGCTATTAAACTTAAGCTGTCTTCATTCTGGCCATATTAAAAGCTGGAAAGGCGAGATTGAACCCATGTACATGCGACATCCAGATAATGAGGGTGCGATATCCAAACCGAAAACTGTACACCCCAACCGAACCGAACTTAGCTAACAAGTTTAACCCCTCTGCAATCGAAATTATCACATAAGCAATTCCATTGCGAATAACGTAATTTGAGGTGAACCGAGTTTCTTATCTATGATAAGAATGGCTTTGGTGTAAGGCGCCAATACCGGCGACCTCAACCGACTAGTTTTACTATGGTGTCTTAGCTTAATACCCTTTTAGATATTGGTTGCTATAGCATCTCTAGCCACTGTGAATAACCTTAATTGGCTATAAATGAACGACGATTCCTCTTCAGCAATGTATTTTATTTCGCTTTCATTAAATGCTTGTTTGCTTGACTCTATACATTTGGTCCGAACCGAAATTTCGCTGGTTTTGCTTTATTGGTTGAATACTTGGTTGAGTCATAACAAGCGCTACAGACGTCATACCAATTGCTACGTCAAAACTCTATAGCCAAGATCTGGCATGCTAGAGATCGTCTGATTGGACAGGTCTAATCAGCCCATACTAGATTCATCCTTTGCTTCATAGACATAGCTTCGTAATGATCTTGGAAATCTCCAGAATCTCCGAACACAGGGCTCATACGACAGGACTCAACCGCATCTGCAAAAGAGAATGGCATTGGACTCTGATGCAAGCTAGACGGAGAAGTCTAACTTGCAGTATCTCATCAACCCATTTGTATGCTATAGCGCCTGCGATTTGCTAGAATGTCTCCCGTCCGCTAATATAAAAATAGTACCATCTTTCGCCCTGCATGGCGCGGAGAAAATATTCAAACGGTGCGAAAGAAGTCCGCTCCGCGCCCCATCAATACCCATTTAAACCGTCAGTTCACGAGCATATCTAACACGCCACTCGACCCCAGTACCTCCAGTACTTAACAAATCCCCTCTACCGCTACTAGCTCGTCTTATCACCAATCTCACCACGACACTCTACACTAACACCTCCATCAATAAGACAGTTCTCCCCACATCTTCGCGCAAGCGGAAAAGTTGGCTGCAAAACTATGGCGCTGTGGCTTCAATCCATTCGCACTGTATCCAACTATAGCTCAAGAACTGTGGTGGCATTTGTTATCAGATGGCAAACCGATTCACCAAGCTCATGTGCTCAGGCCATATAGGCATAATCCGAATATCGGGTGACCCGCTAATCAAATATTATATAAACCCACCCCGATCTCTGCGTAATTTATCTTTAACCAATTTAAACATATTCAATAATGTCTGTTCGTACAGCTGGAAATTACGATATTCACTTCCACGAGGGTGTTGATGAGCAACTTGCAGATGGAACTCTTGTGGTCAACAAGAAAAACAGAGATGCCGCCGAGTTCCCAGACTTCCTCCCAAGTTGGAACCCAAACGATAAATTCGAACCACTCAAGTTTTTTAAGCACATCGAGCCTGGCGCTAGAGCTGACAAAAACTTGCCCAACTTGTTCCCAAAGGACGGAGAATACCAAAGAAACAACATCACGCCAAAGCTTGGAACTGAGATCAAGGGTGTTCAGTTGTCACAATTGGACGATAACGGTAAAGATGAGTTGGCTTTATTTGTAGCTCAAAGAGGTGTGGTTGTGTTTAGAGATCAGGATTTTGCTAAGCACGGACCAGCTTTTGCTGTCAAGTACGGTCAGCACTTTGGTAGATTACACATTCACCCAACCTCCGGTGCTCCAAGAGGTCACCCAGAGTTACACATCACTTACAGAAGACCCGACAAGGGTGAGTTTGAAAGAGTGTTCTCGCAGAGCACCCACGCCGTGGGATGGCACACCGATGTGTCGTACGAATTACAGCCTGCTGGAACCACCTTCTTCTCTGTCTTAGAAGGACCTCCAGCCGGTGGTGATACCATTTTTGCTTGTGCCAAAGAAGCTTACAACAGATTGTCTCCAGAGTTCCAAAAGAGATTGGAGGGACTCCATGTGTTGCACACCTCTGAAGACCAAGCAAGCAACTCTAGAGGTCAAGGTGGTATCGAGAGAAGAAAACCAGTGTCCAACATCCATCCTTTAATTAGAGTCCACCCAGCTACTGGTGATAAAGTCATCTACTTGAACAGAGCTTTCTCCAGAAGAATTGTTGAATTGAAAACCCAAGAGTCCCACTACTTGATGGAATTCTTATACAACCACATTGAGCAATCCCATGACTTGCAATTGAGGGCTAAGTGGGAACCCAACACTGTTGTTGTTTGGGATAACAGAGTTGTTCAGCACTCTGCCATCATCGACTGGGACACCCCAGTTTCCAGACATGCTTTCAGAATCACCCCACAAGCTGAGAGACCAGTTGCTTCATTAGATGACTTGAATAACGAAGAATATGATGTAGGTGATGTTGCTGATGCTTTAGCAAAGGTTTTAAAGGCTTAAGCAATGCTTAAACGGTTGGGAAAAGTAGTACAATAAAAGTAGTCAATATAAAAGTATCGTAAGTACAATAAAAGTAGTAAGTACAATAAAAGTAGTCTAAGTAAAGTACAGTCTAAAATAAAACTAGTCTAGTATTAAACAGATGCAAGACAATAAGCATAGTAAACTAACAGAGCCACTTGACAGTAAACAATATATTTTAATTGGACATAACTAACATTACTAGGCATGATCTAACAAGTAATTGGTGGCTGCTTCAAGATTCCACCCTTCTTTTTCTAACGCAGAAATAGCAGTGGCTTCGTCAAAGCCCATGTCTACTAATTCCTGGACAAGCTCGTTTCCTTCATATCCACTCGCTTTTGCTGCGCTTGGGGCTGGGAAAGATGATGGTGCAGCTTGTTGTGGAGTGGTCTGGGCAGAGTTGTTGCCAAATCCTGCAAACAATTGCTCCCATTCGTCATTACCGGTTTTGGCCTCAGCCAAAGGTTGTTCTTGAGTGAAATCTGGCATGTTGCTATTGGTGAAGTCATTGTTGAAGAAGTCGTCGGGGTTATCGTTGAATTCCAAATCAGCATCTTCAGCCTGGGCAGCCTCAAGATTATCAAACTCATCCGCAAAGAGTCCTTCGTCTTGGTCGGCTGGTTTGTCAGTAGTTTCTATGTCAGCTGGTTCAAGATCATCAAAAGCTCCATCAAAGTCATCCTTAGCAGCAGCAGCAGTAGATGTCTTAGTTGCTGAATCTCCAGCGGTTTCTGAAGCAGATATGTCTGCTCTAGATAAATCTTTAGCTTCGTGGAAGGCCTCGTCCTCACTGGAATCACTTTCATCATACTCAAGCTCTTTGATTGGTGGGAACTCCTCATTCAAACTATCCAATGTTGCAGGGTTCTTGAATACAAACGTACTAGCCTTACCCTGGGCGTCTGCTTCGGCTTCCCTGGCATCATCGGCATTGACAATCTCAAAAGATCCCGCTCCAGATGAAACCTTATCGCCATCACTTTCTTGATTACTTGAAGCAGGAACCTCCTTGGTTTCCTCGTTGCCAGCAGGTTCTACAGACGACCTATTTGCAATATCCTCAACACCTATAGTATCACGGTCGCTGACTTCTTCAATGTTGTCATCACGAACAGACAAAGCAGCATTGTTCTGAACACTTGAGGTCAAGGAATCAGTTCTTTGAACACCAACCAAGACACCCGGCATACCTACCATACTTCCTTGTGGAAATTGGTAATCCGAGTTGCTTGGTGATGTGACAGGTGTTTCGTTTTCGCCGGCAGTGGAAGTGGTTGAGCCCGTAGTATTAGTACGATCGTCGAATTTGGAAGCTACGCCTTTCGAAGCCTCAACCTCTCCAGCGTCTTCAATACCAGTAAGATCAGCTGAAGGTTTGTCTTGCACTTCATCCACAAGGGCTTTAATAGGTGTTGATTCTGGGACGGCAAACGGTACAGAATCAGCTGCTTCGGGAGACACTTTGGTGTCTTGAACTGCTTCATTATAACCTGGTAAACCATCACTAATGGCCTTATCATTCGAGTCATCCTTCGGAGCATTTGCAAGTGTTTCAGTTGGGAAACCACCAGGTAACTGTGGCACATCTGATTCATGCTTAGACTCTTCAACACCACCAACGGACTCCCTTGTTGATTTGATTTCTTTGGAAGCATGATTGCTTGATAACGCCGCATCCTGGCTTGCAGATTCTTCATGTTCATTAGAAGCATCGAGTTTTGGCTCTGAAGCAGAAGACTCGGCTTTATCAGAAGATGAGATCAATCCACTGGCTGCAGCACCCAAACCAACACCGGCTACTGCACCGGCTACTGCACCGGCTACAGACTTGCTGACGCTTTGCTGTTTGCGCTCAGGTTGTACTGGTTCAAACAGCTTAGCCTTGGCATGCTCATTCTGTAATCTTTCTTGTTCCTCAATAGCTCTATTATGCTCTTCAGCTTCACGGTTGATGTCCTCCTGTAGTTTTTTATTGGCAGCAATGGTAGCACTTAATTGTGATTCTAATTCTTGCTTCTTAACCAAAGCGACTTGATGTTGAGACTTTTGAACCGACAATTGATTGTTGTACTTCTGGTTATCAGAAAGTACAGTTTGTAATTGTTTCTCTAATTCAGCAATTTCTGCATTCACGGTTCCAAGTCTCTCTTTAGTTGTACCATTATCCTTTTGCAAGGTTTCGACTGATACCTGTTTTTCATTCAATTCACTTGTTAAATGGTTGTACTTAGCTTCAACAATCGAAGATTCAGATCTCAAAGCTTCTGTTTCTTCTTTGGCCTTACTCAAGCTTGCCTCAACTTCTTGCAACAGTTTGACCTCGTTATCGTAAGAAGTTCTCAATGATCTAAGCTTACCTTCAATTTCTTTCTTGACATTCAAAATCTTGCTAAGCTCTTGTTCGGCACGAGATTGTCTATCATGGAGCTCAGTGGTCTGACTCGTGAGTGACTTTACCTGGTTAGAGATATTGGCAATATCAGAAGTGGCTTGAGAAAGCTGCCCAGATGTGGCAGAGTCTGCCAATAAGTCAGTGTTTCTGTGGGCTGGCACAGAAGGACCTGCGGGTGCCTCATAAGAGCCAGTGGGTGCAGGTGACAGGAAAGACGATGAGCTCAAGTTACGGTCAAGTTCTTGTTGAGGAGTGTGGACCGGTGGAGTGTGGCCGGCAGAACTTTGAATAGTGGTATTCTTCTTTGGTGGAGGTGGTACCGATCTCAAGGCATCATAGTTGATACTCTTTTGTTTAGGTTCTTCTGTAGGAGACGACACAGTAGGTCCCGTAGTTGTAGCAGACGCCTCAGGTTGACGAGAGACGTCTTCATGAGAGTCCTCGCCCAAAAGATCTGGAGTTTCCTCTTGTGGGCTTGACAACAGGGGTGATGTACCTGCTTGCTTAACCATCAAGCTTTGACCGAAAGTGGATGTCGGTTTGAATCCACCCAAACTCTTTCTGACCTTTGGCAAGTCATGAGCAGGAGTGAGATCACTGCTTGAAGCTCTTGGCTGAACACCTTTGGTAGGAGCAGGAGCACTAGAGGTATCGACAGTTGAAGCGGCTGGAGTTGAAGGTTCACTGGGTGAGCTGAAAACATCAGCCAACTCATCCATAGAGGTCTTCTGGGCGATCAAAGGTCTTTGCTGGACGGGAGCTTGTTGTTGTTGAGAAGGTTGGGCGAATTGCTGGGTCGATTGAGATGGCACAGCTGGAGCAGGAGCTGCTTCAGTTGACAGGCTTAAAGATTTAATGAGACTGTCAGGTACAATATTTGGAAGATCATGCCCAGCTAACTTTCTATTAACCAAAAAGAGGGCAATGGAGAACTCTAATTTACCAAAGGTTCCAGTATTCTGTATATCCGATAAATCCCAGATAGTAGCCAAATCCTGCTGGTTTAATTTGGAGGTCATTAAGAATGAAGCCACTTGATCTGGGCTTAACTGGCCGGACTTTGATTTATCCAAATTGGAGAAGATAGAGTCATACTGCTGCTTCGTAGTTGGACTAATGGCCCACTCATCTTGAACTTTAGCATACAGCGAAGCAGCCTGGGATGGGTTGTGTTTTACTGTCTGTTGGGAACTTACCGAGGCATAAGAAGATTGACGAGACAGAGAGACCTTGGGTTGAGCAGATTGCCAGATCGAATCAGGCAAGAAAGGAGGCAATTGCTTAATAGACCCACTCAAAAGACCTTGGATCAAGTGCATGGCCACAACGAACCCAGACATGGATAATCTACCGGTATTTTCTGTATCAACTAAATTCCAAATCTGGCCCAACACATCCGTATTTAACTTAGCCTTCAAGAAAATGTCCCTGGCCAGAGCCCCATTCAAGTCATTGGTTGGAGATCCAGTAGTTCTCACAAATAACTCACTGAATTTTTGATAGTCAGGAGCCGAAACTGGAGGGATGGGTTCCTGTGGCTGAGACAGCAAAGTAGCATTTTGAGGGACTTGGGCGCTTGGTTGGGACTGCATTAAAGAGCCGGTGGTGGATTGGGGTTGCAAGGGGGCTGGAGCCTGTTGGCCGCCCAAACCGGCAAATTTTGGAATTGGACCTGGAGACTCAGCTAAAGTGGCTGTAGGTGGTTGACCAGCTTGGGTGTAGCCAATCAACCTCATAGCATAACAGAAGCCGAACTGGGTCAAGAAACCCAAATTGCTGCGGTCGGCTAATTGCCAGATTTCACCAAGAATGGCTGGTGGCAATCCAGACTTTTCAAACGTAGCACGAGCCTTTTCACCCGTGATCACACCTGTGCCTTCCAGATCTAGAGACTTAAAAAGTTGGGAGTAAAGCCGCTTTTCTTCGGGGGTAAGACCCACCTTGAAAGTAGGAGCTAGAAAATAGTTAGCATTGGATAATTGCATCGTCAGCAGCAGACGTACCTTGAGAAGAACTCATATTGAATGGGCTTAGAAGTGTTTTGAACTATCTATTCTATCGCGCGCTTAGGATCTCAAATAATGTTCATGGCTGAAATGGTGTGCACACTCCCAATCTACAGTTTGTTAATGCGCATCGCAGAAAAATATAGTGAAAAAAAATTTATTAACTTGATTGTATAATGTTTAGAGGAAGAGGAGGATCCAGAGGAGGCCGTGGTGGTAGAACCGGGGCCCCATTCCAACAGGGTCCGCCAGACACTGTTTTAGAAATGGGTTCATTCTTAAGATCTTGTGAAGGTGATATCGTATGCCGTTCAATTAACCCAAAGATTCCATACTTCAATGCTCCAATCTATTTGGAAAATAAAACTCAAATTGGTAAAGTGGATGAAATTCTTGGTCCACTTAACGAAGTCTTCTTCACCATAAAACCTTCTGAAGGTGTACAAGCCGAATCTTTCAAAGAAGGTGACAAATTTTTCATAGGCCCAGATAAGTTGCTTCCGTTAGACAGATTCTTGCCAAAGCCTGTATCATATGGACCAAAGCCAAAGAAGCCAAAGAGTGCCGGTGGCTCCAGAGGTGGATTTGGTGGCCGTGGTGGCCGTGGTGGTTTTGCTGCCAGAGGAGGCCGTGGTGGCTTCGGTGGTAGAGGTGACTTTGGAGGAAGAGGTGGCCGTGGTGGCTTCGGTGGCAGAGGAGACTTTGGCGGAAGAGGTGGAGGCCGTGGTGGATTCGGAGGCAGAGGTGGCCGTGGTGGTTCCGGTAGAGGAAGATTTTAACTGTACATTTATGTCATGAGCTAGAAAATATATAAGAAAAAGTAGCATTGAATCAGTATCATGTAGGCAATTGTTCTCCATGTAATTGACAGGCTTCAACAATAGTCGTACGTATTTCCTTATAGCCGTACCTCCCGCCCACTAGCTTGTTGGAGACGGCATTGTTGAAAAGAAGCCTGGGAAACGTCGCTAAGTTCCTGAGTTCTGCGTCTTCTATTATGGTATCGAAATAATTGACAATGCTATCATTAGCTTCATTCACATTGTCAAAGTTTCTCTTTCTGGATTCAATGTCGTGGACTCTATCGAGACTCACATTAAACTTCTTCATCTGTCTAGCAATCACGAGATCCACCTTGGTGAATATGACCTCGAATGGGACCCCCTCTCTGGCCAAAAGCCCTAGGATCTCTAAGTCTTCATCTCGGAACCCCACACTGCTATCAACCAATACAAAGGCCCGGCGAAGCACCCTTCTCCTTTCTATATACTCTATTACCATTTCACCCTGTTTTTCGCAACCAAACATCCCATAGCCAGGACTATCTATTAGTCTGAACTTATTTGAGATGCTATAGCAGTTCATTGTTTTGGTGTAGCCGGCTCTATTACTGACAAATGCATACTCTGTTTTGGCTCCTGCTGACTTAGACTCTCGGGTGTTTAAAAGAAGGTTATTGATTAATGACGACTTGCCTGAGTTCGTATGGCCCAAAAAGAGTACTTCTGGTAGCTGTGGGGATACGGGTTTAGATTTTGTCTTAGAGTGGCTGATATAGAAATCTTTCTGGGTGTTGATCTCCCGTTGTCTCTGGCGCTTTACATCGGGGATTTCATTATAATCAGCTAACGTCCACTCCAAATGTGGTTTAGCGTTATTAAACAAGTTCTGGCTCCAGCTCATGAGACTGCCTCCCGGCGCCGAATACCCCAGAGGCCTGAACTTATGCGTCAAATCTTTGGGGGTAATGATCGAACTGCCAATGGACTTGGGCATATGGGTAAGCAGGTTCTGCTTTGGTTGAAGACTTGCGGCTTCAGGAGCAGGAGGTACCGACTTCGTAAGATAACTGATACTGTACTTCCGTACTATACTGGCCGCCGTCCGTACGGTTGCACCGGCCCTCATCCGTACGGTTGCACCGGCCTTCACCGCCGTTCCACTTCGTACCACCCAGCTCATTCTCGAGATGCGATTTCAATGCGCATCAAATCATTAATACCCCCATCACCCATGCCACCATTCAGGGTCCCCGTCGCCATTGGTACGTAGTACGCATCACGCCGTGCACACACCTACTAACTTTGCAGCTCTTGTAATCACTCTGGCTATTGCTGCATATCTCGGCTTTGCCCTGATCCACCTCCCCTACGATAAAGCTATACACTTCACCACCTTCTTCATCTTGACAATTGAAATCTACTACCTAATAGACACAAAGAATAAGACGCCTCGTAAGCTACGGGTTTTCACGTTTGCCACGTCAACGGCTCTTTCCGTGGTTCTGGAAATGGTCCAATCCATCATTAACCCGGCAAGAGTGTTTGATATTATAGATATTGCATTTAACGTGGCCGGAAGTCTATTGGGGCTTTTGGTGGCATTTTCCTCCCATGCTTATCTTGTCAGGAAGCACAAGCAATCAAGATATAAGCAGCTCGTAGATGAAGAAGCCATACAAGAAGGGACCACCCATGAAGAGGCTATACAAGAAGACTACGTGGATATAGCCATGCAGGATATTCCCAGTCAAGGTGATATAAAAGGCCACCCCTAAAACGCCGGTCAAAATAGATTATGTCATGGTAGTTTAAATTGCAGTGTATAAGCAATTACAAACCTTAGTAATGCTGCGAAAATATCTCATCCGTATAAGTATGGCTTCACACGTCAAATTTAATTAGCATCATGACATTTTACGGAGGCATCAAATCGTACGATATCCACACGTACTGGAACAACAACAGCGCCAGTGAAAGGGCGGAGGCGGTTGCGTTAAGAGAGAAGGTAGAACAAGAATTCGCTACCGAGATTCAAAATGGCCAGATAAGAGTTCATAAACTATGGGATACACCTCTTGGCCCCCACCCGATAAGCATGTTTGAAATCGACTTTAAAGAGCCGGAAATCTTTGCAAAAGTGGTTCCGTTCTACCAGTTGAACCACGGCTCTCTCTCGGTGCTTATCCATCCCCGGTCGGGCGACGACGTGAAGGATCACACCAACCACGCCCTTTGGTTGGGCCACAAAGTTAGACTTCTTACTGAATTCTTGGAGTAATTTCAAGTTCTTGAGATATCACGTGAAGTTGGCGTTACTTATCTACGGAACTGCTCGTACTAATTCCACCTATACGTTAATAAATATTATTCATATTGTTGTTACTTCTGGTAGCATAGCCGAGTCCTTTTATATGCCCTTATCTGTAAGCCTCTTCTCGTTAAACATATTTTTGTTTATAACCGCATTCGCACTGACGATATTGATAAATTGCTTCAACTTGCTTGACACAAATTTCAGATGTTGAAACGTGTAGCCCAAACGTCTTCGAAAAAGTCTGACCCAGACCCCGACGAGACAGCGCCTCCGTCTGCAAACTCCCCGACTAAGCATATCCATAATGACTCTCATCCTTTGAGAGAATCGGAAGATTTCGATGAAATTTACCGTTCTGTGTCTAATGTGTCAGATCCTAAAGCACTCCATTCACCCCACAACAGACGCTCCAGCCTATCTCGGGGCGATTCCCAGTCTATTGTTGGGAACCCACTTCAATTCGACTTACCTGGCATCGGTGACCCGTTAGAGCGTCGCTACTCAAGCGATGAAGAGGAAGATAATTACAGATTAGAATACGTTCCTTCAGTAGAAGAAGCAATTGAACTTAGTCACAGCCGTGATGATGAATTCGTCGATCCGCTTGCCCCAAACAATGCCCCTCATGGAGAGAAAGGTGGCCAAATGCTTTCATCGCTTATCCCCAATATGTTCAGAACTACAGATGGCACAATTGGCGACGAAGATCAAAAGAATAGGAGCAGAAGAAAGTTCCACCTTTTCCGCAAGCGTGGAAAGGAAAGAGAAAAGAAACAGTCGGTGATTGCCATGCCAGATGAAGAGCCAATAGGCGAGGAAGATGTTTATACTGGACAAAGAGCGCAGGCTTTGGTAGGCGCTTTGGCTTTTGGTGCTCCTTCAATCAGCTTGATGGCTTCCTGTTTGCTTGAAGATGAAACCGGTATTTCAAGAGCTCCTTTACTTCTAAGCTTGTTGGGGCTTAGGGTTACCGACATCTCCAACACTATTGTAACCAAGAATCGTAAATTCCGTATTGATTTAGAGTATGGGGTTGGTTCTCAAAGATTGAAATGGTCAGTTGAAAAGACTGCCAAAGATTTATTATATTTGCATTCCAGGTTCAAACTTGACAACTGGAGAAATGAAGTTGTACGCAACAAGAATTCCGAACTACCAAAATACCCAATTCCTCCTTTGAGAAGAAAGAATACTGAAGGTGGAAACATTCTAGCTCGTTATAGAAACAATTCCTTGAAACCAGTACATGATTGGTTCCCCGATGGAAGGCACGATGGTCATACAATCAATGAAGATAGCCACCTGGCTATTAGTTTAACTCGATTGGCAAGCTTAAGAGCTCATTTGTCACACTCTTCGGATTCATCCAGTGAAATAATGGCACAGCAGAATCCTGAACTTGTGAGAGCCAGAATTGTCAAGAATCAAGATTATATTAATCAGGTGGTTAAATATCTCGATGATTTGATAAAGATGGTTGCTTTAAAACCACAGTCTAATAGATTGTTTCATTTCTTTGAAATATCTCCTATCTCATCATTATTAAGTTATGAAACTGGTTATATAGGAAAACAAGGTGTTATGCATATCGGTGGTACCGCAAAGTCTCAAGGGTGGAGAGTGGGCCATTTCAAGGCAAATGACTTAAAAGGAATGATTGATAGAAGACTGGAGAAATGGCTTTTGGTGAGAAACAGTTACGTCATGTATGTTTCAGACATAAATTCTACTTTGCCTTTAGAAGTTTTCCTTGTTGACCATAAGTTCAAAATCACCTACAAGGGGGATCAGCATTTCAAAGAAGACGACGAATCGGATTATGATGATGCTTCTATTGAAAAGAAGGTCGCAAGTGAAAATGGTGACGCTTCACGCTCGACTTCTGTCTTCAAGCACTTGAAAATCGTACTTGAAAACTCGGAAAGAAAGCTTTCTTTGCTTCCTAAGTCTGAAAAAGAACAAAAGCTCTGGATAAAATCCTTGTATGATATGAAGAACGCAACAGTATGGTGGAAGAAAAACAGATTTGATTCATTCGCTCCTGTTCGTGATAACTGTTATGCACAATGGTTTGTTGATGCGAGAGATTACTTTTGGGCAATATCTTCTGCTATTGAAATGGCTAAGGATGTGGTCTACCTTCATGATTGGTGGTTATCACCAGAATTGTATTTGAGAAGACCTGCAAACGGGAATCAGCAGTGGAGAATTGATAGACTTCTTCAAAGAAAAGCCAAACAAGGTGTCAAAATTTTCATTATTGTCTACAGAAATGTGGGATCGACTGTTTCAACTGATTCGTTGTACACTAAACATTCCCTTTTATCACTTCATGACGAAAACATTCATGTTATTCGTTCACCTAATCAACTTCTACAAAACACATTCTTCTGGGCCCACCATGAAAAGCTCTGTATTGTTGACCACAACGTTGCATTCCTAGGTGGTATTGATTTATGTTACGGTAGATATGATACTCCGGACCACGTATTAGTGGATGACTCTGAGATCAACTTCAACAACATAGAGAAGAACCAGACACCTACTGCGGAGGACTTTGTCAATTTCCAAATCTTCCCAGGTAAAGATTACTCGAATCCTAGAGTCAAGGATTTCTATGGGCTTGAGAAACCGTATGAGTCTATGTATGACAGAAACATCACCCCTAGAATGCCTTGGCATGATGTACACATGCTTACGTCTGGTAAAGTTGCTCGTGACTTGTCCAGACATTTTGTTCAAAGATGGAACTATTTGTTGAGACAAAAACGTCCAAGTAGGTTCACGCCTCTTTTGACCCCTCCCTCTGATTTCACAGAAGAAGAAGAGAAGAAGCTTCATCTTGGTGGGTCATGTGAAGTGCAACTTTTAAGATCATCCGGGGCTTGGTCTTTGGGATTGAAAGAACATGAACAGAGTATTCAAAATGCTTACTTAAAGCTTATTGAAACTTCAGAGCACTTTGTTTACATTGAAAACCAGTTCTTTGTGACATCTTGTGATATCGATGGTAATGAAATCGAGAACAGAATTGGTGATGCATTGGTGGATAGAATCATTCGTGCTCACAACGAAGGCACACACTGGAGAGCAGTGATTGTTATTCCACTTATGCCCGGTTTTGAATCTCAGGTGGATGAACCTGATGGATCATCCGTCAGAGTTATCATGCAATGTCAATACTTGTCTATATCGAGAGGACAAACTTCTATCTTTGCTAAGTTGAGGAAGTATGGCATTGACCCTGAGGACTACATTCAGTTCTATTCTTTGAGAAAATGGGGTAGAATTGGCCCAGATAGAACATTGGTGACCGAGCAACTTTATATCCATGCTAAGATCATGATCGTTGATGACAGATCAGCAATTATTGGTAGTGCTAATGTCAACGAGCGTTCCATGAGAGGCTTGAGAGACTCTGAAGTTGCAGCTCTTGTGAGGGATAGAGAAACTGTGAAAACAAAGATGGGTGGTAAAGATTTCATGGCAGGAAAGTTTGCTCACACACTCCGAATCAGGCTTATGAGAGAACACCTTGGAATCCATGTGGATGTAGTTGATATTGTTGAAAGAAGGTTCAGAAGATTCGAAGAGTACGCACAATCAAGTGAAGGAACAAAAGCTTGTACGAATCATTTCAAAAATGTGGAGTATAGAACTTTCTCTGCTATGGTGGAATTAGCATCTCGTGAAATTTTGGACCAAGCTGACGGTACATTCAGATGGAAGAACTTCCAAAGATCTAACAAGTCCGATCTCGTGGCTGATCCAGTTCCGTTAAAAGACATTGACGAATTGGAAGCTCAGGATAACAACCCATCGCCATTACCATTGCCTGTTTCGTTTAATAACAGAACAGGTACTCATGAAGCAAACAGAGGGATCAGAGATAAGAAGAAACAGTCATATGATGCCAGAGTTCAACATAGTGAATCACACAAGAAAGATGTGTATGGGCTCGGTTTAGACAAGTACAAAACCAAACTAGCAAAAGGTGCCCGTCTTAATAGTGTTCGCTTCTTGAGAGAATTGGCACATAAATTGATGGATAAAAACCCACAAGCAACCATCTTACCCAACTTTGAAAACGTTCTTGAATACTTAGAAGCTGACGACTATGATATGAGCGATGAAATGGATGAAGAGTCTGAAAGAATAATACACGAAAGAAATAAGGAAAGATGGCTCTTATTGAAGAAAATTTCTTACTTGCAAAGAGTTTCTGCTATTGATCAAGAGAACCAGAATGAAGAAAATAAAAAGAGAACAAGTGCAGGAATGCCTCTTGCGGTCCCA
Organism: Yamadazyma paraphyllophila; assembly: GCA_030563605.1. Taxonomy (NCBI): domain Eukaryota; kingdom Fungi; phylum Ascomycota; class Pichiomycetes; order Serinales; family Debaryomycetaceae; genus Yamadazyma; species Yamadazyma paraphyllophila. The sequence goes on from JAJMJO010000013.1 coordinate 113,119, forward strand.
GGTTCTGATAATAGTAATACTGGCCTTTCAAAAGATTCAGAGACTGAAGATGGCCATGTTGTTTCATCGGTTGGAGCCACAGCTGAAGAGCCTAACAACTTCTCAGAGTTGAATAGTGATGCTCTCAAAGAACCCAGTTCCAATTTTGCCAACAGTGCAACACCACCCCCAACTACTTCAGCACAAGCTAATAACGGAGTCAAGCTGGGTACACCTCCAGTTGAAGCACCGCAACAAGATTCTGCTGATTATTCCGAAGATGTACCTATCGTATCCTTGTCTGAAGCCGGTGCTCAATCGCTTATCAACTCTTTGAATCCAAAGCACGCTGAGAACTTTACAAAGTTCATTGACCCATACCAATTTGAGGACCCAATCAGTGTTGATTTCTATGAAGACTTGTGGTTTGAACATGCCAAACGTAACACTGAGATTTATAGAATGATTTTCCATACTCAACCTGATGATACAGTCATTTCATGGAATGACTATAAACAGTTTTCTAAGTTGCAAAAAGCGTTTGCTATGGCTCAAGCTCAAGAGGCCAAGAGAAGAAAGAGCCACCGCTTATATGGGGAAAATTATAGCGATAGTGATTCGGATGATGAGACAAACGTCCCTAATGCCACCACCGGAGGCAAAAATGATCTGTCTAACCCTAAAATCAACATCACCCTGGTCAATGGAGATATCGGTCTTCTAGGCAAGGCCCCACCATCGTCTGACTCATCTCAAGGTGAAGGTGATATATCTAAAAAAGCAAGCCGCAGGTTTGTTTATCAGAATACCGGTGAAGCTGATGATGCAGAAGGTGCTGGACAGAACGGCGCAACTGGTCTAAAGTCTCGTAGACGTGGACCCACCTTCAGTGCAAGAAGAAAAGCCGCTACAGGCGACCGGATCTTCGACAGAGAAACCGCCGAACGCATTTTGACAGCCATCCAGGGTAACTTGGTTGTATTCCCATCAGATTGGCTTATGCGTGAATTAGATGGAGGCAACTGGTTCTATAATACTGACCGTATCCCCCCAATTGATATTTACGACTAGAGAGGTATCAGGCTTACAAAATATTGCATAGCTCCTTTTAACGAATTTACAGAAATGAAGTACTGATTAGAAATAAAACTATTAAGCGTAATTGATTGTAGAACCCTCGCATATTTTTCACCACAAAATCAGGTACGCCTATTGGAGATGTCGCGTAATTTGGAATTGTTCACATCCATTAAACTAGAGAATGTTCCTTCAACTTCTCTCGTACGTAGGATTGGTTGCTGGATTCTTCTTCCTTGTACTTGCTATTGCTTCTGCATTGTACTATCTTTCAGAGCTTGTGGAAGAACACTCAGAACCTACAAAACGGTTTCTCAAGCGTCTCATATACGTGGTGGTGGCAGTTCATACGCTACTCTGGTTGTTTGATGGATTCCCATTCTTGCTTTCAGCCTTCTCGGTATTCTCATACTTCGTGTACTTCCAGAACCTTCACAAGTTCCCATACGTACAATTAACGTCGCCAATCTTCCTTATATCATGTTGCTTGGTGGTGGCTAATCACTTTTTATGGTTTAACCATTTCCACAATCCATACATTCCCCCTATAGAAGTAAGAATGAAACCGGGTTACACTCCACCTCATATTCCATCCTTCACGGAAATATGTTCTTTCTTTGGCTTATGTGTTTGGTTGGTACCATTTGCTTTATTTGTTAGTTTAAGTGCAAATGATAATATCCTTCCTCATCACATCGAAGTGGACACTCAGGGCAAGAAGAAAAACAATGGGTTGGCCAAAGTGGTGGTGGCAAACATCCGTGAAAGCATTTATTCTGCCAGTAGAGCTTTAGGATATGAACTTGATCCTCACCATGGCCAGATTGTTTAGTATTTGGCTAATATAATTTGATCCTGTCCGGCCTTCTTGTATATTTAGTATTTTAACCTACAAATTTCATTGATTACCCTGTAAAAACTGTTTGACTGGAGGGCCAAAGTGGTCCATACTTAATAGGAACGTATCGTGTCCAAAGTTACTGATATCAGTACCTAATTCATAATATTCAACGTTCCCAGTTGTTCTGGTGGACTTCAAGACTTCCTGGATTTCTCTTTGTTGCCACACCGGGAAAAGAATATCCGATTCAACCCCCACAATGAGTACATCTTTGTGGGCAATTTTCTTAAGTCCTTCCCTTAAATCTTCCAATGACTCTTCGGGTGTGGAGGTAGCAGAGGTGACCTTCTCTTCGTACGGCTCATCCGGGATAGCAGACGGGCCAGCGACTTCTTCTTCCTGGAAAAAAGCCTTCTCTGCTTCTTCCCTGTTCTTCAATGCTCTCTTTCTATTGCTGGCACTCAAATCAAATAAGTCCATGGCCTTCAGAACATACAAAAGAGAATTGGCGTCGTATTCCAAACAGAACTTTTCACCTGCATGGTCCAAATAGGTTTCCACTAAGAAGTCAGGACAAAAAGCTGGCGATTTACTATCGTCAGCTCTATTTCTTCCAAACCTATATTCCCATTCTGGCCCTGACCTATAGGTGATGGTAGCGATTTCTCTTGCCAACTTCATACCAATGTGTGGGGGTATTTTGTCGTAATAAAATCCTCTGTTCCAGTTCGGATCACTCATTAACACTTGTCTTTGGGTATGTCTTAATGCAATCGAGTATGGATGTGATCTAGCACATCCCGATATAGAAACCACTTTTTCGACCTCTTCAGGGAACTCCCACGCATAAGCCAACGATTGCATTCCCCCCATGGATGCACCAATTGAAGCGTGGATCTTAGACACCTTAAAAACATCTCTGATTAATTCTCTCTGGCCACGAACCATATCGTTCACAGTTAAGATTGGATACCTCGTTCCATAGTGGGATCCACTTGCTGGATCAATAGACGAGGGACCAGTTGATCCATAACATCCACCTAGAACATTGGTACATATAATAAAGTATTTGTCGGTGTCAAGATACTTTCCGGGACCAATGAAGTTTTCCCACCATCCTGGCTTGGTATTTCCTGGCTGGGACTTGGCATGGGAGGATGCCGACAACCCGGTATGAAGTAATATGAGGTTATCCTTCTGGGGATTCAAGCTTCCCCAAGTTTCGTATGCTATTTCGTATTCAGGTAAAAAGCCTCCATGGTCAAGGAATATAGGTTTATTTGATTTGTAAAGTTCAAACCCAGTTTGCACCTTGGAGTAAGAGGGCTCAGGACCATCCTCAAGTGAGTTGGAGCACAACTGTGCCGTTTTTTTTTCAAGTTTATCCAAGCATGGAAAAGCCATCTGGGGATTAGATCTTCTCACATTAGCAGCTTCTGAAGGCTTGCTAAGTTTATGGTTTTTCGATATGAACCGTGTTGCAGGCTTGAGGTTCCCAAGAATCTGGCCTCTTTGTAGAGGTAATACCCTGTGAAACATTCTGTAGACGATTATCGGGTTTTAGCAAATATGCAATTGCAACTTATCTAATGGATGAAGATAAATTGACTTATTTCACGTGACGTTTTTCGCGCAGTTTTGGCTGCAAATTACTAATATCTATTAACTATGAAATTAGAACACTGACAACAATACTCCGAGAGCTTGGACGAATGGTGATGTTAGAAAGGAGGCTCCCGAACATTCTTCGCCAAGGTGTGTGAAGGTACCGTTTGTTGCGCTCTCGTTAAAGAAGGTGCCGTTATGCTGGATAGCAAACACAGCATTAGTTCCAACCTTAGTTCTTTCAGGTTCTTGTTGCTTATCACTCGAATCCTCCCATTCATCGTCTACGGATCTGGCATTTAATTTCTTCTTATCTAACATGGGCATCTTCTCTTCAAACTCGGACATCTTGTTTTCAAATACCGACATCTTATCTTCTGCTATAGCCTTAATAAAGGAAGCCAACTCTTTCATGTCTTTGTCGGTTTCCTTTCCTTTATCTTTCATCCCCTTAAACATCTCCATTATACTGCCTGTCTTCTTTGCCATGTTTTCTTTCATACCTTCCTTAATGCCCTCTTTCATTCCTTTCAACATCTTCATCATCTTAGAAACGCCACACCATACCTTGGAAACAGCCTTAAGCTTTTCGGCTGGGACTCCAATATCATTTGACAACTGGTTGAGAGGCTCACCAGTAGTGTTGGCTATAGCTTTAAGTTGGTGCACAAAGAACTTGTTCCTCAAAAACTCTCTATTGAATAGGTTGGAAATCAGAGCTTCGCTGGACAAAGCTTCAGATTTGGAGTGCTCGTACACCTTCTTCAATCTGACAAGTAAATCAACGCTACGGGGATCGCTGGTAAGGTAGCTCATATCCTCGAATGGATCTTCGTCTGAGTCCTGGCACTCTTCGTCGTAATCGTAGGTTCCATTTTCGTCTCCGATTTGGTGGTGGCCCTTGCTCTTATGTTTAGTGGACTGCCAGTGGTTTTCCTGTTTTTGTTTCAAATAACTAGCGACTCTTGTAAACGTTTCCATGTAGGGTTCCAATTCCGAGCCACTGAAATCTGCCAACATTTCCCGGGCCCTGGGCAATGCCGCCTGGGAAACAAGCGAGATATCGCCTGCTTCTGGAAAAGAAAATGGCACAAAAGCTTGGCCGAAACCCAAAGTACTAAACGCAACAAGTAATGAGATCTTCATTTAATAGATTTGCAAATAAGTTTATTTGTGATTTTGACGGATCGCGTTTTTTGCAACTATTGATGCTAGCAGCGAATAGCCATGGATTGAAAGTGGCATGAATTACGATAAAAAGAAACACGTTGACTGGCACCATCCCTATACAGGCATCATGGTGTGGCCACCATACCTCCCTGATTTCTAATCTGGTCATCAACCAGAAAAACCTCGTCCCTGTATACAAGCTGATAATTATAGCACAATCCTCTCAAAACCGATTGGCAGCCGTATCGCATTTTTAGCACTTTTACCGCAACATCTTATAAGTGATAGATGCCCAGGCAAAAATTGTAATTCACTTCAAGCATGGAGCATCTTAGACTTAACTTGAAAAACATACACTGTGAAGAGTGTGAGCTCACGGCCCACAGAATTGTGGCAGGCCATTACCAGCTCACTGACATTAGCACCACTCCCTCACGCGATCAGATCACTGCCAATAAAACGGCCTTTTATTGGCAAAAGGGAAATGACGTGGAGCTTTTCAGGTCCAGCGAAGCAGACGGTAAACCAATAGAGAACCACATCAAAAGACTCATCAAAGAGTTTAAAAAGTCCGGGTTTGAAGTCCTCTCATGGGAGTACTTTGTCGATGAGCTCCTCGTACAAAGCTCGACTGAGACTGAGGCTCCACCGTCTCGAGATAACGACACCAAAAAACTCGTGTCGACAGTGTCAAATTGGTATAATAAGAGACAGAACCAAAATGTCACTAAGAAGCATTTACAACACTGTAAGAAATGCCAAGATGAACTCAAGGCACTTCAAGCTTCCGAGTCTCAACTGAGTTTAGATGGTTCCTTTTCAACTGTGGTGGAAAAAGAAGAGAGGGAGTTCAGAACAGTGTTATATATTGGTGGAATGACATGTGCATCCTGTGTTGGATCTGTAAGCAGTGCTATTGGAGAGGTTCTTAATAAGCTGGGAATCGAGACAAATAATGACGAACCAAGCTATTCTGTCAATTTAGTTCAGCACTCTGCGGTGGTAATAGTGCCCAACAAGCAGATGATTAACCAGGTGGTGGATGCAATTCTCGACGTGGGATTTGACTGTAAGGTGCTCGAGGTCTTGCCTGTCGAGAGGTCTATTAATGTCAAAGTATTGGCTGCAATTGGAGGAATAACATGCTCTGCTTGTGCCAATTCAATCACCTCGGCAGTTCATGAACTTCCTTTCGTTCTTGACTGTAATATCAACACAGTCACCAAAACAGGAATATTCGTGATGGACGGCTCGAGTCAGAATATTGATAAGTTGAAAGAGACGGTGGAAGACTGTGGGTTTGATTTTGATATACTCGAGACAACAAAGATCAATTATATTCTGGGTAAGAAGAAGTCCAGGAGTGTGAATCTTTCTATCGAGGGGATGTACTGTGTGCATTGTCCTGAGATCATCAACGAATATTTGAGTGGGTATGGTGAAGCTATCCTGGTTGAGGGAGACTTCAATTTGAACAACCCCCATATTAAGTTCACTTATATTCCCAATCAGGAGAAGGGATTGAACATCAGAAAGATCATAAAAGACTTAAACCATTTGAAAGCATCTGACAACGAAGTAGGATACAAAATCGACTATTCAAGTCAGGGTCCTTTTGTATGTGACTTTTTGGAGACCATCTCGATGGACGAGCATCTTAGAAATTTAGCTAAGCAAGACGTCAAGAAGATCATCTACAGGTTAGGGTTATCTACTATTGTGGCCATACCTACGTTCATATTTGGCATTGTGGCAATGCTGTTACTTCCTATGCATCATCCATTCAGAATGTGGGTGGAGAAACCAATCTGGGCAGGCAATGCATCAAGAGCTTCATGGATTCTTTTGTTTCTAAGTACACCAGTGTACTTTTTTGCAGCGGATCTTTTCCATAGGAAAGCATTTTTGGAAGTGAAGTCACTTTGGATCCATAAGAATTCATTCAAAAAACGTTTACTCAAGTTCGGTTCCATGAACTTGTTGATGTGTTTGGGAACAACTGTTGCATACCTAAGTAGCATTGTTTTGCTAATACTCAGTTCCCAGCAACCCTCACACTCAGAATTCGGATTCCACACCACATACTTTGACTCAGTTGTTTTCTTAACTTTCTTCTTATTGATTGGTCGGTTGTTGGAAGGAATTTCTAAGAGTAAAACTGCAGATGCTCTATCGGGGTTAAGTGATCTTAAGGTATCAAGTGCAACTTTGGTAGATAGAGTCAGCACTGGAGACGATGAAGTTGAGTATCAGAACGACCAGAACGTTGATGTGAAGTACTTGGAAGTCGATGATTATATCCGTATTGCTTCGGGAGAGTCACCTCCGGTTGATTGTGTTATTGCTGAGAATACTGCAGAATTCGACGAGTCAGCCTTGACTGGTGAGTCAAAACCAGTAAAACATTCTCCTGGCCACCAGGTATTCAGTGGAACAGTTAACGTCAGTAACCATGCAGTTATAGCAAAAATCCTTAACCTCCAAAGTGATTCATTAATCGACCAAATCCTCAAGACGGTCAGGGAAGGTCAGATAAGAAAGGCTCCAATTGAGAGAATTGCTGACACTTTGACAGGATACTTTGTTCCGGTTATTGTTTCGGTGGGTATTCTAGTGTTTTTGATATGGTTGATACTTGGGTACTCCGGAGCTTTACCTGATTCCTACTTGGATATCGATATCGGAGGCTGGTTCATGTGGTCGTTAGAATTTGCTATTGCCGTGTTTGTCATCGCATGTCCTTGTGGAATTGGTTTAGCTGCACCCACTGCACTCTTTGTTGGCTCTGGTCTTGCTGCCAAAAACGGGATCTTGGTGAAAGGAGGTGGTGCAGCTTTTCAAGATGCTGCCAGTACCAAAACCATTTGTTTTGACAAAACTGGTACACTTACATACGGTGACATGAGAATCACTGATTATGCAGCTGTGCCTGGGATGTCAAAAGAGATTGGTGTACAGATCGCTAGGGATTTGGAATTAAGCTCAAAGCATCCTATAGCAAAAGCCGTTAAAGCATTTGCAGCCACCTACAATGTCTCCAGCAATAAGATTCCAGCAGTAGAGACTGTACCTGGTAAAGGATTAAAGGGTAAAATAGTAACTGATTCTCAGTCAGGAGAAACATGGAAAGAATTGAACGGTGCCGAGGCCCTATTGGGTAATGAATCTTTGATCAAAGACTATAATATTGAACTTACGGAAGAACAGAAGAAGATGTTGAAGGACTGGAAAACCCTGAGAAAGTCAGTCATACTAGTTGCTTTAAAAACAGCCACTGAATCCAAACTTCTACTTTTGATGGCATGCCAGGATCAGTTGAGACTGGAGTCTAAGCCTGTGATCACCTATCTTCAGCAAAAGTTGGGGATAGAATGTTACATCATCACAGGTGACAATTCCATCACTGCAAAAGCTATTGGTGAGGAATTAGGCATCCCACTGGATCATATAATCTCTGAGGTTTTACCAGATGACAAACAAGCGTCTGTAAAAACGATTAAGAACAGCAGACCAGGGAATGTTGTTGCAATGGTAGGTGATGGAATTAACGATGCACCTGCATTATCTACAGCAGACATTGGTATAGCTCTTTCAAGTGGTGCCGATATAGCCGTCACCTCCAGTGACTTCATTCTTTTGAACAAGCAAAGCCCATTGAACACCATAGTGACATTATTCGATCTTTCTAAAAAGGTATTCACCAGGGTCAAATTTAACTTTGGATGGGCCCTCATTTATAACATGATTGGTATCCCAATTGCTGCAGGGGTAATTTATCCATATAAGAACTCCCGGTTGAGTCCGGTGTGGGCTAGTGCAGCGATGGCAGCGTCTTCCGTCAGTGTTGTATTGAGCAGTTTAGCTCTTAACTTTTACCGTCCAAAGGTCAATCCTGAAGTTTTCACCCCGGACGTCGAAGAACAAGTGATTGAGTGGGAATTAAAAGAATGAGTCACGAGTCTATCAATACAGAGTGACTCCAAGGTTTATATTATTATAGTATTTAATACAAGTATCATTAATCATTAGACTTAAAAACCGACTTGTCAAATTTGACAACCATAACGGTAATATTATCTGTGGTTGAATTATCCATAGCTATTTGGCAAAGGTTTTTAGCAGCCAATTCTGGATCATCATTAGACTTGAAAGTTTCTTCAACAACCTGACATGCTTTTGAATCTGAGATTACGTCCCATAACCCATCACATGCCAAGATCATGAATTCATCGTCTATACCAATTTCGGTTGAAGTAGTGAAAGGTTTACCCACAACCAAGTCTTTCATATATGTATCACCCAAAGATCTTGTAACTGCCAATATCCCATTGACACGGTTTTTCATAATTAGTCCACCTGAATCTCTTATTCTGTTAATTTCATTGACATCACTTGCCTTGTGATCGTAGCTTAGACGAAACGCTTTACCTTTACGGAACAACACTATTCTCAGGTCACCAACGTTTGCGGTGTAAAGCATTCTTCTTTGGTTAGAAAAGTCAATCGAAGTATTGTTGTATAAAGAATTATTATCTTTGGAAGAAACATGACTCTTATTATCACTGGCTTCATCAGCCGACGTATTTTCCCATAAAAGCACCACCACAGCCGCAGTGCTGCCGCTGTTGCCGGTGTTCTCCTTCCCTATTAAATCATCAGCTTTGACGAAGGATTTATATAGGTTATCTTTCATGTCTGAATTATAATTAGAAGGCAGTTCCTCATTTGTAATAATTTCTTGTTCTAATAAGGTGTGTAAGTTGTTGCCACACCATCTAGCGGTTTGCTTGCCAGCATGGCCATCAAATATAGCGAAATAGCCCCAATCCAATCTTTCAGCAAAATTGGCAACATATGTGTGCACATCTTCCATCTTGGACCTATAAGTAGTGTTTTTATTTTCAGCCACTCCGACCTTGAAAGACAACCCATAAAACGGATCCACGTTGGAGGCCTGGCTCAAATTTGAAGTCGAGGAATTACGTGCTTGACTATTAATACTACTTAACGACAACGTCGAAGTATTGTGAGTACCGAGTGAGGTATTGGTGGAATTCAACAAGGGGGAAGTATTAGCAACTGATCCAGAACCTGATCCAGGACCTGCGCCTGATCCGTTACCTGTTGTAGTTTGGCTTGAGTTTGCCTGGTTGGTTCCAAGACTTCCCAGCATATGGCTTGTAGTAAATGTATGAGCAAGATATCAAGTCGCAAAGAATAGCGCTGCAGTCGCTAAAAATGCGACGGTGTACCAGCACAAAATGCAATGTACTGTGAAGGGACGATTCTTGATGCACACACGATTCGAAGCTTACTTCGCATTCACTGATAACAGACCGGATAAGTATGGGGTTTAAGGGACTGTTTCAACTGGACTCAATTGAGGATGCTGTGTTTGACATTAAGGACTCGAAGGCGCCTGGTGTGAGGACGGGGCAGCGTAGAAGATCAAGTCGATTCAGGCCCAGCTTTTTTTACGATAGTGCAGCAGTCACTCCAAATAGCTTACACAGTATAGAGATGCTCCCGGTGAATATATTGATCGAGATATTTTCTCTTTTGTCTACGGAAAGCTTACTCAATGCGGCTTTAGCAAGCAGACTTTTCTATCTTCCCGCCATATACTGGCTTTATAGGGATATAATTGTCGTTGCAAACGAATCGTTATATCATCAAGTGTGCAAGATTAACGGCTTAATATTCCCCCCTTTCGGTACTATCATTAAAGAACACAAGTATCCACATTTGACCACAGTGTTGGATAATGAAAAGCTAGCTAAGAACCTCAACTCAGTCATTTTTGTGGGCGGCCCCAAACATGATGCTCCCTTGAAAGCATTGACAACTAAAACCTGTATCAGAGAGCTAATAGGATCGGAATTGTGCCCCAGAGCTTTGAACACCCTTAGCTTGAAAGACCTTTCTTCACTCTGTATTTCACTCAAGGAAGCACTGGAAGATCTGTTTGACTTCAGTGTGCCGAACTTACGTGAGTTAAAGGTTTTGTATGAGCCAAAGAAGCCTGATGCTAACAACAACGTCTCCAAGCAATTCACACAGTTGGCAAGAACATTGACCGATTCAAAAGTCATGGACCAAATAGAGTGTCTTGAGTTCCAGAGTTCCGGACAAACTAGCCTAGGTTCTTTCAACGTTTCAAATACAAGAACGAAGCCAGCATCATGGCTACATTTCTTGTTTGCTTTGAAGGAGATCAGTTCCCAGAGGTATACTGGCCTAAGAGTGCTTCGCGTTGATGGGTTTTTGGGTGATCTGGGGAGAGATATAGCGCTTTTGTTTAATGAGCTATTCACCTTGGAGGATCTCAGAGAGCTATCGCTTTCAATTCTCGAGTTGACTCACAGCAATGAGACACATTACCAAAACAATAAGACCTTCTTGGCCACCATCAGTGGGATTTGTGTACGGCTTGAACTGTTGACCACCAAACCGACTTCCAACTGCCTTTTTTGTCAAATGGATCTGGTGTCCCATGCACTCTTTAACCTTTCAAACCAACTAGATTTGCTAGATATCAAGTTTGAGGTGGTGAATTTACAGGGGACGAGAGAGATATTGAAGCTCATTGAAAAGTACCAAAAGAACCTCAGCACGCTTATCTTGTATGACAAGTCACACCAATTCAACAATGAGAAGGAAATTCAAAAGCACTTGCAAAGAGAATACTTCAATCTAGAAGAAGCGAATTTTGAAACGGATTTCTTCCAGCAGCTGTTTCCGAAGACGTTGGATGCACAGACCAGAAAAGCTCTAAGATTGGAAAACACCCGAGCTTTCTATGAGCAAAACAAGACAAACGTGTGCAATTATTTACAGGAGTATTTCGAGAGCGTGGAAATTGATCAGGGCAAGTTTGAACGGCTTGAATTTTGGCAGGTGAACAATGTTGTTGTGAGGTTAGGGATATAGCAGAACAGGAAGAGGGAGAACAGGAAGAGGGAGAACAGGAAGAGGGAGAACAGGAAGAGGGAGAACAGAAAGAGGGAGAACAGAAAGAAGGAGAACAGAAAGAAGGAGAACAGAAAGAAGGAGGGAGAACGGGGGAAGAGAACAGGAGACGAGAACAGACAGAGAACAGACAGGGAACAGCAAGAGGGAGAAGAAGAGATACGAGTAATGGATCATGCTACCAATAAATACACAATACATATCTTTCAAGCTAACCCCCTATAGATCTATCATCTGTAAAGATATGCTCGTAAATCACTAGTTCGCGAAATGCTGCAAAAAGAAACAGCAGAACTCGAGCAGATGCGTACAGGACCGGCCAATCTGTTCCTGTGCTGTGGACAACACCACGCCAAGGCCCGGCACAATATGTTCTGGAAGGCTGTGGCCTGGCCATTCTCGAGACCATAGTACGGGTTATACTATGGTGCCCCCATAGTATAGAATAGCCAGAAGGGAGGAGCATCGTCACCTGTTGGTATATGTCCAGTCAAGAGACGAGAACACTCGTTCTACCGGCAAAACTTCTAACAGCCTAAGTCCAGCGGTAAGAGATCTTCCCGTCTGGTTGTATCGGCCAAACATCAACGCTGTAGGGAATTATCAAACCATGTTTATATCGCAGAAAATATCACACTAAACAGTAACCATTAAAGTCATGGCCTATTAGCAGGCGCACGGACTCCAGATATTAGCACGCATACAATCTGCCACCAAACACACAGTAGCCGTTTCGCTGGCCCAAACCAGTAGCGTTATACCTGTAGCATAACCGGCGGTGGATTAGGCTGTCACACGCACTAGGGCGACCTCACTCCGCAGTACGGCGTTGGCAGACCGGCGGCCGCATAACAACATCTCACCTCCACACTTTGTGTCACAATCTCAGTTTCTTTTCTCAAAACAAAAATGTTTTCCTTCTCTCACTCCTTTAAAATTACTAATTTGACATACAAGTCTCCCAGTAATTGTTAAAAAATTAATAAACTCGGTTGTTATTATTAGCTGAAAGCGTCCCAAGTTAACTGGTCTAATCTGACAACCCCTGCCGCTACATTTCTGCTTAAAGACCTCGTCACCGCTCTTAAGCCCCTACATCTGATAAGTCGTTTCAGACATCACATATTTTGAATCCACATTTTTTTGTTCAAACTAATTAATTATACCATGAGTTCCAAATCCGCTGCCGCCATCTTGCAACGGCAATTCAGAGACTTGACTGATCCCAAAAACGGGATTCCTTCTTTCCACATCGAATTAGATGACGATAACATCTTTTTGTGGAACATCGGCATAATGGTTTTAAACAAAGAATCCATGTATCACGGGGGATACTTCAAAGGACAAATGAGATTTCCCAGTGACTTCCCTTTTTCGCCCCCAACTTTTAGATTTACCCCAGCGATTTATCATCCGAATGTTTACAAAGATGGTAGATTATGTATTTCTATTTTACACCAAAGTGGTGATCCAACTTCTGACGAACCAGAAAATGAAACTTGGACCCCGGCACAAACAGTAGAGAGTGTTTTGATCTCGATCATTTCTTTATTAGAAGATCCAAATATTTTGTCCCCTGCTAACATTGATGCTTCAGTCGATTTGAGAAAGAATCCTGAAGCTTACAAGAAAAAGGTATTGCAAGACGTGGAGAAATCCAAGAAGGACATCCCTGAAGATTTCATCATGCCTGAACTGGAATTATATGCTTTTGGGAACAGTTCATCCAATAGTAAAGACTTCGACCACGAACAAGTTGACGAAGACTTTTGGTACGATACCGAAGAAGAAAGCTTTGATGAGGAAAGTTTAATGGATGATATGGAAGAAGACCCTGAAGAAGACGAAGAAGAAGAAAATGATGACGACGTGGAGATTATGAAGAAGTGAACGGGTAATAATATCCTTTAATTTTGGCTTTACTTCTTCATGACCCACCATTGCGACGACATATTCCGGTTCTGTGTTACTTGTAGGATACATAATCATTAGCATTATATTAATAGTTCTAATATACTTATACACTAGAATGTACCGTATTACATCATACAAATCCTGAAAGACCTTGTGATAATGCTTCCTGGAGCCCATCCATCTTGGCACGCGCTATAGCATGGCCCAAGTTATTTCTGTATAATAACACCACAAACATAACGTTATCCTCATTCTCTTCGGCCTCTTCAACCCTTTGTTCAACCAGTAATTTTTGGATGATGATATTTAGATCGTCTTCAACCTGGAGTATGTTCCAGCCCGACGTCTCTCCCACCTGCAGCTGGGAGTTTATGGTGTTGACAGCCAAGAGCGAGTAGATCTTGATGTTATCTGGTGATATTTCACTCTTGCTCCTGACAGTGCTAAGTGGTACCCCTTTAGACGAGAGCAAAGAGATTGCAATTGGGGACACAAGCGAAGACGTGGACTCTAGAGAAGATGACGACTCATGTGGCAACAGCTGCACGGGCAGAAGGCCTTTGGATAACACGTTTGATATTTGTTTCAGTTGCAACATGTTATAGACGGTGAGTGTCAGGGAAGTTTTAGTGCGACATTGAGAGTGAGGGAAGAGACTGGCCAGAAGAGCACGGTGAAGTTGGGTAATACACATTCAAGCCAAAGTAGTAGGAGAATATAGAGGTTCAATAGTAGTCCGTATTACTGCAGCCACCAGCCATCTATTCCAGTATCCCACCATTCTGAAGTAGAGTGCGGTCGTCTAATGTCTTTTGTCCACGACACCTCATTTTGTTTGATTTCGGTTTCCAGTTGAAGCCAGCGACATCTCGCGAACAAAGACGCGCTTTTATAAACAACTTCGACTACCATGGAAACCAGTAGAAAGAGGCTTGCATCTCGTCAGCCCTTGAAGGAGACAAGTGGGAACGTTCCTCTGCCCAACAAGAAGAGATTCAAGCATGCTCATAAGGAAGATGTTCTGGGATCTCTCTCGTATCATAACTTAGAAGAGGGCACAGGAAATCACAACATCCAACCAAGTAATAGCCACTCAAGCCGTCTAGCGCTAATTCAGAAACCGCTGTTGAAGGCTGACGCTGCCCGCACGAAGCAGAACAGGTTGGTTGGTGACGAGTTGCTGGAATGGAAGTCGAATTGGAGAAAAATTATGAAAACCAGCGTGGTATACTTCGATACTCAAGGCTCAGATAATCATAATCCAACCCATTCCCACGAGCAGAAGAGAGCCCACAAGGGCTTGAAATACGTTGGGAGTTTGGTGGTACCTTTCTACGACAAAGATGTTACTATAATCATCAGTAGAAGACCATACAGCTCAACTGCATCATATCCACCGAATGATATATTCCATGACGCGTCCAACTTAAAGATCAAGGTGTGGAACTTTGACAAGGTGTTCCGTTTCTTGAAGAACTTGGGTGTCAACGATAGCGAGTATATGAATAGCGCCAACTATGAAAATGGTGATTTAGTAAATTTGTTAAAGGAAGAGAAAATTTTTGGTTCAACAGATAAAGACCCAAATGCTAAACGTGAAGACTTGAATTACTTGGATAGTAATTACATCTATGTCTACGACTTACAGCAATCAGTTCGTCCTATTGCTGTTAGAGAATGGTTCGATGACTCTTTTCCTCGCTTTCACCTAACATTAGACGGTAAGTGTCCATTTATCCAAGATACTGAGAACCTGAGCAGAAAAATATTACGTAGAGCAAAGAAGTTCGAAGAGACTGCTAACTACAGACAACTTTTAAAGATCAGAGCATATGAGTTGATCCACAAACCAAAGAATCGTCGTATTTCTACTAGTTCACTCTTGACTAGCACTTTGAACGAAGATCACAACGATAACACCACCGAAAACCAACAAACTGACAACGACAGCACCATTAGTCAAGGGTCTAATTGCCAAATAGAAGAGCTTCCACAAGAGAATCATCAAATACTGCACCAAATCATCGATCCAGCATTCAAACATCCTAAACCAAGTTTGATGAGAAACTCTTCTTGTTTGCCTACAAATAATTCCAATTCTCGTTTCTACGACGTGGCAGCCTCAGGATATAATGGTACTTCCAATGCCATCCAGATGTCTGTTGATTCAGGGACCTTTCAAGGTGGTAACGGGTTGGGACCCACCATCTCGTTAGTTCCCTCTAAAAATATCAATAACTTGAAGAGAAGAATTTTCATGAAAAAACAAAAGCAGTCTTTCGAAGAAAAGGACAGAGAAAAGGATTTTAAACCAGGGTACTGTGAAAACTGTCGTATCAAGTACGACCACTTTGATGATCATATAAATTCAAGCAGACATCGGAGGTTTGCCTTAGATGATGGGAACTTCAAAGATATCGACAACTTGATTAATACCTTGAACGAAAACAAAGTGTTTGGCTTCATAACTTCCGACGGTGATTTCAGCTATACCGAATAATCCTACAACTATGCTCAATCCATCCCCCACCTGGTGTAAACCACTATTGCATAATCGCATTCAATCTTATATAGCATCTAATATAATAATCGCGACTGAATAATTTTCACCTATAGCCAACATGAAGCCTATACCTAGACAACTATTTTGGTGTAGCTCTGGGCTTGTAAATAGATCCTCACAAGCCTTATCCAGGCTGAGAGTGGTGAGACAGCTATCCAGTCTGTCTGTGCTTCTCAACACCAGTCCCAAGAAGTCGAACCGTTTTGCTGCGCAGTTCCAAAATAAAGGTAATACTACGTCTAACAATAAAACAAGAAAGACTCCTCAAGCTAGTTCTCCTAAACCCGGCAATTCTAGACAACAGAGACCAGCTCAACAGGCTACGTCCTCGGCTCCTGTGCATTCAAGTGGTATGCGGAGCCTCAAGGTGCAAGAAGAAGAACAACGTAAGGCTCGAGAAGCTTTCAACTCCAAAAGAAAAAGCCAACAGAAACAACAAACTAAGCCAGTATTCCATCCAAAACCAAAACAGCAAAACAAACCAAAGGTGGTGAAAGAGAAGGTAAGGATATCTGTGCCTACTTTTATTAGTGTATCGAATCTTTCATCTATCATGAAGATCCCATTGAATAAGCTCCTAAAGACACTTGAAAACTTGGGATATGAAAATGTAAGGCACAATTATATTCTTGATAGGGAGAACGTATCGTTGATTGCAGACGAGTATGGATTTGAAATCAATATGAACGATGACGCTGGTCTTGACTTATTCCCACTTCCCCCACCTGAAGACCCATCGAAAGTTAAACCAAGAGCCCCCATTGTCACTATTATGGGACATGTTGATCACGGGAAAACTACCATTCTAGACTACCTTAGGAGGTCCTCTATCGTCGACAAGGAGTTTGGAGGTATCACTCAACATATCGGTGCCTTTTCTGTCGTTACCCCAATCTCGAAAAAGAACATCACCTTCTTGGATACTCCAGGCCATGCGGCATTTTTGAAGATGAGAGAAAGAGGAGCCAATGTCACCGATATAGTGATTTTGGTGGTGGCAGCAGATGACTCTGTCATGCCCCAAACTATTGAGGCCATCAAGCATGCTAAGAAGGCAGGTGTCCCCATAATTGTAGCTATCAATAAATGTGATAAGCCGGGTGTCAATGTTGACAAGGTATTGGCAGATCTTTCCAGGCATGACATAGACATTGAAGATTATGGTGGAGATACCCAAACAGTTCAAGTGAGTGGTAAAACTGGACTTAATATGGATAAACTCGAAGAAGCGGTGATTACCTTGAGTGAGATGAATGAATTCGCTACTGAACCGAAGGGAGTTCCTAGTGAAGGATGGGTCATTGAAAGTGAATTCGTTAAAGGTATGGGGCCAATCACCACCGTTCTTGTCACCAGAAGCTCCATTAAGAGAGGTGACGTCTTAGTAGCAGGAACAGCATACTGTAAAGTGAAAGGTATGACAGATGAAAACGGTAAGGCTTTGAAAGAAGCCGGTCCTTCCACTCCAGTTCAGATCTGGGGCTGGAAGGATTTGCCCGAAAGTGGTGATGAAATCCTTCAAGCCAAGAACGAACAAGTAGCAAAAAAGGTATGTGAAAATCGTATCACCAGAGCCAAGCAGATGGAAGCCGCTGTCGATATCGAGTCCATCAATTTGAAGAGACAATTGGAGATTGAAGAACTCGAAAGGCAGGAGAAGATCAATGAATTGAGACTCAAGGGTTATTCTGAGGAAGATATACAAAAAGAATATGCTCAGGAAGATAAGAAAGCTGAGGTGGTCAAGTATATCATTAGATCCGATGTGACTGGATCTGCGGAGGCCATTAAAGAAAGTGTGGAGGGCCTTGGGAACGATGAAGTGAAAGCCACTGTAGTTTCATTTGAAGCAGGACCTCCAACTGATTCTGATATAGACATGGCCAATGCTTTGGGTGCTACTATATTCTGTTTCAACGTCAAGGTGCCTAAGCCAATCCAAACTAAAGCTGACCGTGAAGGTGTTGTTGTCCGTGAACACAACATTATCTATAGGCTTATTGAAGATGTTACCGAAGACTTGAGTAATAAGTTGCCTCCAATTAAAGAAAGCAAGGTCATATCAGAAGCGCTGATTCAAGGGGTATTCAGTATCTCAAATAAAAACAGAAAGAATACCAAAGTGGCCGGGTGTAAGTTAAGTTCTGGAGTTTTAAAGAGATCTTCAAAGGTTAAGGTCTTGAGGAAGAAAAAGGTGGTGTACGAGGGAGGGTTATCGACTTTAAAACAAGTCAAAGACGACGTTTCAGAGGTCAAGAACGGGCAGGAATGTGGCCTTACTTTCGATAACTGGGAAAAGTTCGAAGAAGGCGATACCATCCAAGCTTATGAAATCGTGGAGCATAAAAGATACTTGTAAATATGTAAATAGTAATAGAAATTTATTCGCACTAAATTATACCATCTCATCGAAACATGAGCTTCAACGATGAATACTCATCTGATGATGAGTCTATTAATGACACCACGGTTACACATGTACACTTGGGGTTTGTTGATATAGAGATTCCTTCACCTGAAGAAGCAGAGACTGAGGGTGATTTGCCCACCATAGAAGATACTATTCTCGGAGGTCAACCAATTTGGTTGCACCCTAAATCACTCCCAGATGAAAAACTTGTAACTTGTGATTCATGCGGTAAGAAGATGGCATTGTATCTTCAAGCATTTGCACCTTTCGGGAACGCCTTATACGATAGAGTCATCTACATTTTTGGGTGCAAACAGACGCAAATGTGTTCGAGAAAGAAAGGAAGTATTAAAGCTATAAGGGGAATAATAAAAGACCCTAAGAAAATGGCACGGTTGAAACAAGAGTATAATGACCAACTACAGAAGGACTTGGATGAAAAGTTAAAGCTTGAGACCAAGGCTAAATTAAGAGATGAGTTGACCAAAGATTTGTTCAGCGGTGCCAAAGCTTCGAATCCATTTGGAGATTCAAATCCATTTGGAAGTGCTAATCCGTTTGCACAAAAGGAGGGTTCTGAGAAGTCCCAGGAGAAAACACAAGCGCCTAATAAAAAAGACGATTCTAAGGTGTCCTACTCATCGGTGGCATCAAAGAACATTCCAAAGAAACAACCAAAGCCATCTGTGAGCTACGAACTCCCACAATACCCAGGATACTTTGTGTTTGTAGAGGAGGAGAAATTCAAAAAGGTCACCTTAGGACCTGAACTTGAAAAATACAAGCACCTCATTGACGATAACGCACAAGATGACGATGAAGGAAGCGGTGCAGCCACTGGGTCTGTGTTAAGTTCCCAGGCAGCAAAGATTTCGAACATGTTACAGGATAGAGTGTTTGAAAACTTCTCCAACGTTGTGCAGCATAATCCAAGCCAGATACTCAGATATGAATTAGGTGGCACACCATTACTATACAACGGCAAAGACGAAGTGTTTAAGAAGTTCAATCAACAGCCAATCGATTTCCCAAGACCAGGATATAATCCATCTTCTACCAGACAATTCGAATTACAGCTTATGCCCAAATGTATCCTTGATCTTGAGAAAGCTGACACAGCCGATTTAACGCTGTTGTTGAACGGTATTTCTTGGGGCACTATCATAGTGTGTACTGATGTGGAAGACTTTATTCCTGAAGAGAACTTCGATGAGAACCATGTGGCCTATATTGAAGAGTACTGTGCTGTTCAATGGGAAGAATCCGTCTAACTGTGCTGATTCTAGACCACATGTGGCCAAGGCTAAGTAGGTGCCTGTTTGTCGCGACAAAGTATGTAGTTAACAAAGGCTCGGATCAATTATATAAATAGCAAAGATCGCGCGTTCACACGGTATTATATTTCTAATTAGAAAGTCTTTTCGTTTTTTCCTCTGATATTGTTTCATAGCAATAGTTGGTGGTATATTCCCGTAAGGTTCGTTACACTTTCACCAATAGACTTAGACCTTTTATAACTTTTTTTGGGTTACTTTTCCCCTAACTTTCTGCTCTTTTTGCAGCACCTTTGCATCCACATACAAAGCTATCAATGTCAAGCCCCCATAATAATCCACACGTTGGTGACTCAGGGTCCAGCTCAGACGATGATTCCACGGACTTCAGAACAAACATCAGCTTCCCAGACTTGCATAACTACAAGAAGAATAAGAGATTGTCTTCGGGGTCGAAGATTAACTTGGTGAAGAAATCGGGTAAAAAAATCGTTTCCAACACTTCTAAAGCAGTTAGATTTCCAGAAAAAAAAGCCGAAGGGTCTTCAAGACAGTCGTATATAAGCGCTGGTTCTTCGTTGAATACGTCGTCTGTTAATGTCAGCTCAGAGTCTGACTCTGATGATGACTTGCCCGACCAAGATCAGAATTTACCCAATTTCCGCTTCAGAACAGATGGAGATAATGTAGACCTTAATTCAGATGACCTGGATAACATGGTCTCTTACCATCATGGGGATCATCCTGACCAATTAGAAGAAACCGATTCCGATGAAGATAATGATAAGCTCCCAAACCACTTCATTGCACCGGATGCCTATGAAGGTCCAGATGTTTCCAAAGGCTCTAGAAAGAGTGTAGATCTGAATAAGTCACATAATTCAAAGACATCCAAATCATCAAAAATGTCGGGAGCATCAAGAACTTCTAACCTTAAAAATCACTTCTTCAGACCATCTCTCATGGGGTCTAAACGTTCACAAAGAGGTGAAACTGATATAACCGACCAAGCCGGTCCTTCCAATGGTTCAAGTGAGGCCAAAAGTCTCGGTAGAAGTGCTACGCTATTCAAAGACATCTTACGTAAAGTTGCATTAACTGACCAACAATACCCGGAAGCACCTTCTCAATCAGACACATTTATAGGTAGAATGCTTCTGACTGAGCAAGGAGCTTATGGTCTTAGTGGTGGTGGTTTAGCACCAGGAGCAACAAGAAGCTCAAGGGAAAGACCAATAGACGAAGAGGAAGAAACAGGATTTAATGATAGTGATATCGAGTTACAACGGCTTGACTTTGCTCAGTTAAACAACGAAGCCAGAAATTTGATTAACGTTCACGTTCCTCAGGCCATGCAGCAGCCGGCATACGATATGTCTGACCGTCATGCCGACGACATGCACACGTCCAACGATGCCATGCTCAATGTTCCTGGGGGTTCTTCAACGGAGACTGTTAGAGACAATGAGGCTGAAAATAGGACTGAAAACAAGACAGAATCAAACTCTCAGTCACATAAAAAGAATGCCTCGGATGGCATGTATGCACCTAATCCTGATTATTTCATTCGTGGAGATGTGCATTATGATGATAATGGAGAATTCATGATGCTTGATGAAGACTCCGAGACGAACATTGCCCCACCCACCAAAGTTCAAGCTGGTGTTCTTTCTTCCTTGCTCAAGTTGTATCAAAATCCAGATGAGTCAAAATCAGCTGCAAGCTTATCATTTGGTGATACATCCACCATTCATGAGAACTTCGATGAATCGTCCAGACAAAATACCGGTATTAGTTTAACGGGTTTCAAAGAAGGTATCAAGCATGGGGGTAAAAAGGTGTATGATAATATACCCTTTGTCAAAAGAAGTGGTCATGTCACCCCATCAGATGAAGTAGGTGAAGACGCCGCAGTGGATGGTTTACCATCTTTTGCAAACGCTAAACCAAAATTCCATAAAAAAACCTCTTCTACTGTTAATCCTGGTGATATGCCGGCAAGAGTCACTAAGAAACTCAGAAAGGCTAAAAGAAACCAGGACCGTCAACTTCGTATCACCGTGCACATTGCCGATATTCTTCAGAGACAGAGGTTTATCATGCTAATGTGTAAAGCATTGATGCTTTTTGGAGCTCCAACACATCGTCTTGAGGAATATATGGTAATGACGAGTCGAGTATTAGAGATAGATGGACAGTTCATTTACTTCCCTGGGTGTATGATTATTGCTTTTGGTGATGCTGCAACTAGAACCTCTGAAGTTCACTTGGTGAAATGCTCCCAAGGTCTTAATTTATCAAAGCTTTCTGAAGCTCATAAGATTTATAAAGCAGTGATACATGATATGATGGGTGTTGAAGAAGCATCCACCAAGCTAAGCAAAATCCTAAAACTGAAAAACCAGTATAATCCTTGGCTTTGTGTTTTCTTCTACGGACTCGGGTCTGCCTGTGTTTGCCCTTTTGCTTTCGCTGGTGGTTGGACAGATATACCAATTGCGTTTGGTGTGGGTTTGTGTGTGGGGTATCTTCAGTTCTTTGTATCCTCCATATCTAATCTTTACTCGTCAGTATTTGAGGTGACATCTTCGATTGTGGTTGCCTTCATTGCTAGAGGTATAGGGTCCATTAATGATGGAAATACGTTTTGTTTCTCGGCCATCACACAAGGTTCATTAGCATTGATCTTACCAGGCTATATTATTTTATGTGGTTCCTTGGAACTCCAATCAAGAAACTTGGTAGCTGGGGCTGTTAGAATGTTCTATGCTATCATTTATTCTCTTTTTTTGGGTTTCGGAATCACTTTGGGTGCAGCATTATATGGTTGGGTAGACAAAAGCAGTACATCTGAAACAAAGTGTCGCTCTGATCATTCACTCGATGATAAATGGAAGATTCTATTTGTACCGGCATTCACATGCTGTCTTGGACTTATCAACCAAGCCACTCTTCGTCAACTCCCAATTATGATCGTGATTGCAGCCCTTGGATACATTGGAAACTATTTTGCTTCAAAGCACTTCCATGATGTCACTGAGTTCACAGCCTCCATTGGTGCATTTATCATTGGAATCTTGGGGAACTTGTATTCACGTATTGGGAAAGGTTTGGCAGTAAGTGCAATGCTTCCTGCTATTTTTGTGCAAGTCCCATCCGGTATAGCCTCACAGAGTTCGTTATTAGCGGGCGTGCAAGCAGCAGACAAGATCACCAGCAATTCTACATCGACCAGTTCTTCTGGTTCATTGGGATTCGGGGTCACTATGGTGGAGGTCTCCATCGGGATTAGTGTGGGCTTATTTGCAGCAGCACTATTTATTTATCCGTTCGGTAAGAAGAGAACTGGTCTCTTTTCTTTATAGTTATGGTTATAGTTATAGTTATAGAATAATAGATCACACTCTGCGTGTGTTATCATCCGTAAACACATACTGACAACATACGATATTATGGTCATCGTGTGGGGTAGAAAATTAGTGTAATTACAAAATGGTCACATCTGGCCAATTATTTTAATTTGCAGCCAAAAAACTGGTGATTTCTAAAGGCCGCGGTATAAATAGAGGTGTTGAAAATCCGGGGAAAATATCATTCATCAATTCCAACATGTTCAAACAATTGGCCACCAAGACGCCTATTTTCGTGGGTAATTCTTTTGCAAGACGATTCAAGTCCTCCTTCTCGATAGCAGAGTACGACCATAACTATATCACTGTTAATTTGAACGATAAACTTGTCAAGTTCAGTAACGTGTTCTTGAGAGATGCTTGTGATTCTCCCGAGTCGAAAGAACCCAGCTCCAGCCAAAAAACATTCACAACTGGAGAAATTAGCAGGGACTTGAAGCTTAGGTCCAAGCCTTCGATTGGCACTAATAGCGACGGCCAAAATGTGTTGAAGGTTTCCTGGTCACAGGGCGACAAGGAGCACGTCTCCGAATACTCAGAGAAATTCTTACACCACTATTCTACGTTTCAAAATCGGTTGGAAGGTAAGTTTTTTGGATACGAGCAGGAATACTGGGACAATAAAGCCCTTTCGCCAAAGTTTGATTCATTGAATTTCGACTATAATCAGTATATGTCTGATGCATCTACATTTCAACAAGCGGTAAAAAGTCTCAACAAGTACGGGTTGATTTTTGTCAACAATCTCCCAGATAGGAGTTTCGACGAAGTTATGACCGAGGAAAATGCTGCTAACTGGCCGGTTTATCAGTTGGCAGAAAAGTTTGGTTACATCAAGAAGACCTTCTACGGTACTTTATTTGACGTGAAGAATTTGCCTAATCCTATTAACATCGCATACTCAAATGCATTCTTACCGTTGCATATGGATTTGCTTTATTATGAATCTCCTCCAGGCTTACAACTTTTGCATGCCATTAAAAACTCGACTTCTGGAGGTGAAAACATTTTCTGTGATTCGTTCCTTGCAGCTAAACATATTCGTGAAAGCGACCCTGCTGCTTATTTGGCCTTGACTCAGGTCCCCATCACCTACCAATACAACAATAATGATGAGTTCTACTTCTTCAAGAGACCCTTGGTGGTGGAGGATGAGGTAATCGACACGAGATCCAACTACCCGTTCATTAAAGAGCTTAATTACTCCCCACCTTTCCAGGGCCCATTTGAACTTGGAATAACTAGAAGTACAACCACTGATGGGTTTGTGGTCGAAAACGGCAATCATCATTTATTCAAGGATTTTTTAAGAGGAGTTGAACTCTTCGAGGACTACACCAATAATCCAGATAACAATTACCAAACCAAATTGCCTGAAGGCACTTGTGTTATATTTGATAATAGAAGAGTGTTGCATTCCAGAAATGAATTCTCCGATTCAAACGGTGGCCAAAGATGGTTGATGGGCTGTTATGTTGACGGAGATAGTTTCAGATCAAAGTTAAGAATTGCATACAAAGATTCAAAGTAATTTACAACACTTATTAAGTAATTATGTTTTATACAATATACACGATTTCGACGAAATACAAATTTTGACAAATCAATAGCCAAAACTTCCATATGCAGTTTGTGGATTTGCTGCTTGTCCAGTCTTTCTTTCAGAAAGTGATCTGATTTGACTCTTGTAGGTTTGTTTGAACCCATTACATAAACGGAACATATTTGGATATGAGAAATCCTTTAATCTGAATCCGTCTGCTTCTGTCTTGACGTGCCAGGTGGTGATTGGAGTATTCACATTCACCTTGAACAAAAGTAAAAACCATCCAGGTGCTCTGTGGTCATAACAAAAAACGTAAGCACTACTCTTAGGATTAGCCTTGGTGTAAGAGTCTAGCCACTCATTGACTTCGGTCAAGGTTCCCTCACGGAATTTAGGATGACGGGTCATTTCGTCAAGCTTTTTGGCCATCGATTGAATGTGTTGGAAAATCAATTGATCCAAGTCACTATATCTCTTGTTCTCAATGATATAGTCTTTGGTAGTTCCACGGGGTCTTTCTTCAACACTAATATGTTGGAACAAATTGGTACCAACCTTCCAGGTTACAGTCAAGTATTGGGGGCCCCTAGATGATGGACGTAAAACACAGTCTCCAACACTTTGAGGAGCCAAATATTCTTCGGCTTGTTTATGGTTAAAGTTGTGAAATAATGGGTGTTGGATGTGTCTGCTCTTAGCTTGTTTGACTCTTTCCTTTGCCACTTCCTTTTGCTTATCAGACTCTTCAGCATTGATATCCCACTTAGATGGATCCTTATGGATTCTTGGTTGCAACGCTCTCTTGATATCTTGTTCCATTAAACTGAAAGCAGCCAGGAAAGAATCGTAATGAGCTTCAAGAACAACGGCTCTCAAAACTTGTCCTTGAATTACCTCGAGTCCTTCTGGAACGTACCTATCTTCTATATTTCCTTGGATCAAAGAAGAAGTGGTTACCTTCAAGAACTTAATACTTGAGTTTTGTGCATCTCTAAAATTCCTACCAACTCTGTTCACGGTAACAGGCACAATAGAGTTTCTTGAAAACGTCTTGGTGGTCTCACCAGTCAACATTTGGAAAACCTCACCCACTTCAAGAAGATGGAAAGAACGTCTCAACTCTTCAAAGTTATTGACCAATTCTTCCTTTATACTCTGCAAAGTGGCGTACTTCTTCTTTCCAAACTTAGTTTCCAACTCTCTACCATAGGCTGTCAAGTTCAATTCGTCAACTTTGTTAACGCCTTCTTGCATTAATTGATGGATAATTCCACCTTGTTCCTCGATGGTCCCAATATCTTCTTCGTCTAAATCCAATGCATCAGCAGCCATTTTACGTGCTAAATCATAATCTTCTGGATGAATTCTGGTAGCATCCAAAAGCTCAACGGATCCATCACTGGCTGAAATCCCTTCTTCATAAGGAATGTACAAGAAAGAAGAACAATTGATGAAAATGTTGGCAGTTGAAAGCTCATGTTCAATCAACTCTGATCTGGTGGCCAATGAAGAACCCAACTTGGTACGGATATTACGAAGTAAACCTGAACTCTTACGAGGACCCAATCCACATACATATGGTACTAACTGAGAAATGTATTCGTCTCTCACAGCTTCATTGATTTCCACCCCAACCATATTAACTATATCGACAAAACAGGTTTCAATGGTCTCGAGAATCAAATCATTAGGGATTAACTTTTGATGGTCATAGAACGAAAGGGATAAAATGTCATCACCTAACGAAATATATTCCAATAATGGGTTTTGAATATAACGAGCAACACCATAACAGTATTTGACAAGAGTAGCTTTGTCAGATAATTCCACTCTGGCTCTCTTAGAATTCTGGTACAATCTTGCAGTCTCGTCTTGACCCCAGATGATCTTAACAAGAGGTGGGCTTTCCACTTCTTCACTCAAGTCATCGGTGTTGACAGTGATATTGTTCTTCTCTATGAAGTTACGGATGATATCATACAACCTTTTAGAGTTTGGATTGTATCCAGACACAGATATAACGTCTGGGATTCTTCCTTTCAAAGAACTGTCTAAGAAGGACTTCAATTGACCGTTGAACAAATCCTGACTTTCAGAGTCTCTGATTGGGTTATGATCTGACTTAAACAATTCATCAATCTTACCGGTGTCTCTTACAAACACACCGATCACAGCACTATCAAAATCACCTTTACCAAAAGAGATGGATAAGACAGAAGGTTTAGTTCCTTTATCGAAGCCAAAAGGTGTGAATGGGGCTTGGTCAAGCTTGGCAGAGAACCTCTTCCGAACTTCATGAGCAATTAATCTTTGACACTCACTACGCAAGTCTTCTTTGGTGTTAAGTGAAATCATTGATATCAATTTAGCGAATGCCATTTTCAAAACAAGTTCTCTTTCCTTGTTCCATTTTTCAGAAATATCAGATAAACCGTCAGACTTCAAGCAGTTGAAGATAGAGTCAAACCAATGCTTGAATCCTTGAGTCTCAACCTTCACAACTATTAAACCTTGCGATTCGGCTTCAAGCATACGTAAAAACACATCAGGATTACGCACCAAGTCTGCAGGCGTACGGTTGATAGCATACTTGATATCAAAGAAAGGACTATGGTTATCAATTGCAGCTTTACCCTTTTCAGTTATGGCCACACTAACAGAAGCAAAACTCTTAAATGTAGTTCTAACTTCATATCTTATTCTTGGATTATGGAAGATTGATTCAGCGAAAAACTTTCTAACTGCTGCTTGAGCATTTTTGGGGTCTTTGAATAACACATCATCATCTTCACAAATTCTTTCAATAATATCTTCTGGCGATTCATAAGGATCATCAGTGATGTGGATTCTATACGGGACATCCCATTTTTTGGCACTCTGATCTTGAACATTCTCACCAAACTGTTTGGCAGTGATACCATATGCTTCGACAGCATCGTATAAGACATTGTCTTTAAGTCTTTCGATCGCACCGTACTTGAAATGCTTTTTGGTGTGTTTGACTTCGGGTACTTCTGAAGACTCTTCTGTTTGTTCTGCATCTTCATCGT
Source organism: Yamadazyma paraphyllophila (assembly GCA_030563605.1). NCBI lineage: Eukaryota > Fungi > Ascomycota > Pichiomycetes > Serinales > Debaryomycetaceae > Yamadazyma > Yamadazyma paraphyllophila. The sequence continues at coordinate 140,927 of JAJMJO010000013.1, forward strand.
TTTCATTCCTGGTCTCTTCACCACTAGGTTTGGCATTTTTCTGTTCAGCGAGCTTTTTGATTTCTTTGGAATAAGTGAAGTAGATGTAGTCATGGAAATCTTGGATAGACACCATAGAATCTAAGGATCTTATATCTTTAAGCAAGTCATCATCGACTCCTAATGATTCTACCAATTTTTCGATGCTTATTCTCTTCTCATAAAGGGAGTGGTATTCAATATCCAACTTGACAATTCTCCATATATCATCTTCAACCAATAAACTATGCACGATTTCTTTACTTTGGCCTTCAGCATTTGGAACTTCTTCTGCATGTAAAAGGAAATCACGACGATGAGTCCAAATGAATGGTACTTCAAGAAATTCCTTTGAGATGAACTCTATGACTTTACCTACGGCTGTTTTGAACGGTATTTCAAGATTTGGATTCATTTGGCCTTGTCTTTCGAGATATAAGATGTTACCGATCCAGAGCAGTTCCTTTTCTAATTCATCATCGTTGAAATCAACATAATTCATACTGGCTCTGTACTTTTGGAATCTCTCTGGAACATCCATGATTCTGATTAAATTATCTTCTTCGGTCAACATACGTTCTTTTAATTCTGCGTGTTCAAATACTTCATCCAAAGTTGTTGGTTCTAAGCTTTCAGCATTACCGTCATCTTCTATTTCTTGAGCTTCTAACGCCCAGTCGTATTCATTACCACTACCAAATACTTCAAATAATTGTTGTAAACTTTCTCTATCAACGTTAGACAACTTTGAAGTATCCAATCTTGGACCTTGTCTGCTTCTTTCGCGTTCCCTTTTGGCCCTATCTCTTCCTTCTTCGTCATCTTCACTGAAATCTTCTTCTTCAATAAAGTCTTCGAACTCATTCAAGACATTTCTCTCGTCCGGTAATCTCCTGTCATTACCTTCAGAAACTTCACCTTCAGACTCGTTATCATCCGAAAAGAAGTCATTCAAATTCTTACTTCCTTGCTCGGTAGGCTCTTCGGAATCATTCTCAGATTGAGCTCTTTTAAGACGCTTAAACTTATTGGCATCTTGACTTCTTGGTTTTTGGCCTGAATTCTCCATTAAAAGCTCTAAATCATCTTCGTCTAAAGCATCATCTTCCGGAAGTCTTTGCTTCTTTTTGTGTTTCCTCTTTTTCCTTTTAGAAGATTCTATTTCTTCTTCTTCTTCGTCCACGATAAAACCTTCTTGAACCTTTTTAATGGCTTCTTCGTCGTCGTCTTCATCTTCATCCTCTTCAGAAGAATCATCGGCCATGACATCATCTCCTTCACCCTCTGAAGATGGAGCAGGTGATGCGTGATCTCTGATCTCCTTTTCTTGAGCTTCTTCTTCTTGTTTCACCATGTTGTTGTCCACCAATACTTGAAGCGATGATTGAGATAAAGTACTTTAAATCTGAATCAAATATGGGAATTAAAAATATTCAGATACAAACTCGAACACCTTCCTACTATAACACGGGTAAGTGGTTATGCAATCAGTAAGCGTTATAGGGTAATCTATAACGGTTGTACGATTGATAGTAGTGAGTTTTATTTTTCAGTTTTCGACTTTTTGCGCGAGAATCTTATCCGGGTAAAATTCATCATTTATTATAATACATCATTACATGCTAGAATATACAATATGGAGATACCTTATTAAGAATTGGCATCATGAGTATTGACGTTCAAGCTTTCTATTGAAATCCTCGTTCTTACGGTTAATCGACGTGCCAGAAGAATTGGTATTTCTCTTCCGTTTGCTCATCTTTCTTTGATCATTTTCCTTGACAGAGTCTAACAATCTTTTCCTGGACGTCTCATCTGGTCTGTGGGTTACATCATGGATACCATCGAGTGCTTCGTCAGAAACATTATGTTTCTGTTTAAGGTCATTGAAATGCCTCTTGTAACTATCTTTATCCACTTCTATATTGGCTAACTCTTTCTTATATGTCATAGCTGCCACCTGGTTCAAGTTCTTAAACCCTTCTCCTTTCCCTTGCTGTTTTGCTGCTTGTTTTTTGTTCCACTTATTGGTTTCGTCGATGTTATAGTTCAAAAGCTTTGACTTCTCATCAACACCATCACGACCTATATCATCTGTGTCTTTGATGACTTGAGAGGCTCGCGTTCTCGCATCATCAAGTCTCTTCAACCGCTTTTCCTTGACCACTTCCTTGGTGTTGTCTTCGGAAGCTGCTAGCCTTGCTTCCTTCAACCGTTTGATTCTTTCAAGCTTGTCAGACATGATTATATTCGCGGTCTGATGCTGCAAAATCTTTTGCAGAGGTATTAAGTTCCCAGAGCATTACTGTTATGTCTTATGCAAAGAGTGTAAGCTACTTGTACTCGTAGTAAAGGGGTTGTGATACTTTAATGCCGAAGGAATCACAGTGGCCAGTATTGTGTCACGTGATACCGTGGAGGGTTTAGCGTCTGCAGTAGCATTTGATACCTTCACAATATGTAGCTTTCGTAATCTACATACTCATTATCACCATCATTATCACCACCATGCTACATTGCCCATACATCCCATATCAGGCAGTCTACCAATTATAAATCATTGTGGCTCCCCACAAAATTGATGCAATCGCGAAGACCGATTAAATCCATGAAGCTATACCGACTCTTTCACACAAGTAGGAGGCTATCTTCAGACTTTTCCCACGCTGTTATAGGGGGTGGTATAATTGGCACTGCTATTGCAGCCGAGTTACAAAAACAAGGCACAAATGTCTTGTTGCTTGAAAAGAATTCGGCTCTAGGAACTGAAACAACCTCGAGAAATTCCGAAGTTATTCACGCCGGCTTGTACTACCCAAAAGATACATTGAAGTCCAAGCTCTGTCTCGAGGGAAAGAGATTGATCTACGAGGCTGTTGATTCAGGCAAGTTTGGCGGTGTGCATGTTCCTGTCCACAAATGTGGGAAGCTTGTAGTTGCTCAGGATGAACAAGAAGTTGAATACCTTGATAAGCTCCATAAATTTTGTCAAACAGAAGTAGGCGTGGAGACAGAGATCTATTCAAAGGAGTATTTAAGAAAGAACTACCCACATATCGGAGGCATTTTGGCTTTGAATAGCCCTTCCACCGGTATTATCTCTGTCCACGATTATCTTTTATTCTTTCAAACACAATTTGAAAATAACGAAGGCACAACGGCTTTGAATACGAAAGTGACTCAGATTGAATATAATAGAGAAAAAGCAAACTATAGTTTGGTTTATAAAACAGAGCAAGGTGAAGAGTTTGGCATCACTGCTGATAATGTAATCAATTCAGCTGGGCTTCATGCTCAAAAGATATCTAATCTTGTATTACCTCCGGAAAGACACTATAGATCCTTTTTTGCAAAGGGGACTTATTTTAGTTACCTGCCAGTCAAGTCAGTGGGGAAGTTTACGGATAAACTCATCTATCCGTGTCCGAACCCGAATGCATCGTCTTTGGGAACTCATTTAACATTTGATATTGGAGGACAAGTAAAATTCGGCCCCGACCTAGAATGGCTTGATATAGATGATGCTGACCAAATCGATTACTCTCCGAGTAGAAACAACTTGGAGGGTGCTTATGAGGCTGTCAAAAGATACTTCCCACCAATAAAACTTGAAGAGCTCCAACCCTCATACTCTGGAGTTCGTCCTAAATTGAACTCCTTGAGAGAGTCAAAAAAAGGATTTGCTGACTTTGTCATCAAGCAAGAAGAAGGGTTCCCTGGTTTTGTAAGCCTTGTTGGAATGGAAAGCCCTGGTGTCACTGCTAGTTGGGCCATTGCAAAATACGTTAAACAATTACTTTAGATGTTCATAGACACTGATAGACACTGATGAACACTGGTGTTATAAATTACCCGTATAGTTTCCTCCTTTTATTGGATTCCTGCTCCTCTTCTTCTGCTGCCGCTGCTCCTCCCTTGGGAAGATCTTCGGGTCTAGTGGGGTTTGGCAATTCTATAAAAAAATCATGCAATAATGCTCTTGTCAGGTCCACTCTCTTGCTTGGATCTAATTGTGTCATAGCTATCAACAAATCCAATGCCTTTTCTGTAGCGGCACTGAACCTATTTCTAAGCTCCTGTCTTGACGGTGGTGGATACACTTTCAATGCATTATATAATGGTAAAGATGACACATTTGGCCATATCTGCTCCGTGGGCGTACCTAAAGCTCTAAACGTAACATCTAATTGATCAACATCATCCTTTCCAGGGATGTATGGGGTTCTCAACATCAACTCAGCAAAGATGATACCGATGGACCAGATATCAACTGCTTGGGTGTAATGTTTAGCGCCGAACAATAATTCAGGTGCTCTGTACCATCTAGTAACAACATTAGAAGATAAATCTTCATTGGCGTTACCTAGCGATCTTGCTAAACCGAAATCCGCAATCTTCAATTGGCCATTTGGCGCAATCAACAAGTTATTTGGTTTTAAATCTCTATGAAGAATGAAGTTTCTATGACAGTGGTGGATACCTCTTAACGTCATAAGAAGCCATGATTTTATATCTGAAGGCTTGAAGATGATAGATTGATCTTTAATCAACACTTCTAAATCACAAGGCAAAAACTCAAGAACCAAGTTCAAGTTGTTTGACGAAGAGAAAACGTCTACCAATTCGATGACATTAATGTGTTTCAATTCTTGAAGATACTTCACCTCTCTAATAGCAGACATATCCAACCCATCCTTAAACAATCCCGTTTTGATTTCCTTGATGGCGATTCTCCTACGACTCTTCACCTGCTTCCCTAGATACACAACAGCGTATGTACCTTCACCTACTTTCTTCTCTTTAGAGTATTGTAACTCGCTTACCTCAGACATACCGGATTGTTAAAATTCGCGGCCGCGATGATTGCAAAAGATTGCAAAAATGAAATTTGATGCCATGTATTAAGCTATTAGATATAAATACTTTTTTTTATAGTTATGCTGATGCAATTAAACAAAAAACAATCTGTAGTTTCTAAATGATATATTACGGTTTTTATTTGGGGTGCATTATTGTCCCACAATTAAGTCACGGTGCCTGGAATGCATTCCCATTGGGCGAACACGTACCAACTATTACCACTGTCACCAATCACCAAACCCCTATAGAGTCCAGTCTCCTGGCACTTGATCATGTTTTCAAAAGATCCATATGGTTTGTTTGGCTCGGTGTTTATAAGCTTGAAGTACTTTCCGCTGGGGGACTCAATTACAATCTTGAAGTCTTGGTTTAATATCTTGGAACTGTTGGTAATACCACCAGATGGGTGTTGAATAACTTCGAAATTATATGAATTCTTGACAATGATTTTGTTCGTTTGAGGAGACTTCACATATAAGTCATTATTTTGACTTTGTACGGTTGGAAACCTTGGTACAAACTTGACAGGTTTTGATTCACCTTCATGGTAGATAGGAATAACCAAAGAAAGCTCGTGGATATTATTGAAATGCTTTTGTAAACCCTTCTCTCCTGAATATACTTGTAATACACCAATCTTTTGGTCTTCTGGAAGTATAGCTTTGACCTTGGCGAACCTCCTGTTTCCTTTCCAGTAGATTTGGCATAAACTATATTCATTCGAGGTTACCTTGCTGGTTTTGATTAAGGTGAATAATTCAACATCTATAGGAATTTCCAAATCCATTTCGAATATCTCCAAATCATGTAATCTAGTCAAGGCATTATTGAAGAACGAAAGATTTAAGCTATTCTTATAGTATCCGGAATACATTCTGGGCAAGTAGAAAGCGATATTCTGATCGACAGGTGGAATAACATGCAGTAAGTCAATAACTGAAGGTATATGAGTTGATACTATTTCCAAGGGTTTAGCCAAAAAGTAGAATTCATTATAAGCACCGTCTCTAATGTTGCAGATAGAGCAGTTCATGAAATTTAATAAATCCACCATCAAAAACTGGCCTTCGACAAGAACAGAACACCAACAGTGATTAACAATGTATTGTTCATCGTGGTAAAACTCGTTCGGCTTCTTCCAGAATCCCAAAATGACTTCACTAGGGATTCTCAAAGCATCAAGTACTTTTTTCATTAAATAGTTCAACTGGTAAACAGAACCTTCACCTTTCATCAAGATGTCATTCAATTTAGGTTTGAGCTGTTGAATTTTACCTGATTCCTCGATAAAAGTGAACTTACTGAAATGGATCACCACTGCTCTGAGTTGATTAATCTTGCTGGAACTGAACTTTATGCCGATATCACTAATTAAATCATTCAAATCATAATTGATTTCGTAGCGAGAAGCAAAAGCATCGACCTTGGCAAAACAGTTAGAAGGGAATTGTAAGTCTTCGGTATTTTCATCAATTGTTTCATTAGTATTGATCTCGGATATAAAGTCCATTGGTTTCACAATTAAAGACTGTTCCTCTCTAAGAACCCTTTTAGATCTTTGCTGCTTGTCCTGACTAGTCAAGGTGTTCATTCTGTTCAACTCCAGCTTGAAAGTTGTCCAGTCGATTTCTCTTTGGCCCTCTTCTTGCTGCATCTTCTGTTCCAATGGGTTGCTTACTTCCTCCTTTTTCTTCAAGAATTTCTTGAAAATATTGGGATGCTTTGATTTCTTATCTTGGAAAATTGAATCCATGATATTCTTGTTATCAGAGTTATTGTTCAATTCACCGTTCATTTCTGAAGGCATGATCTCGTCACGAAGGGATAAATTCTTCATGCGTACCTCTTGTTCGGCCTGATATTCTCTTTCATATTTGTGTCTAAGGAAAGAACCTGCACTGGTTGCACTGAGTTCGGATAGGTTTAACACGTCACTTTGTAAAGACTTTATAGAATTTTTCAACTCCTCTTGCTGCACTTGAGATAGTCTTAAGAATTCCTCTTCAGTCAAAATTATCTTACTTCCGTTACCGGAGAAACGGAAATCATCTGCATCGTAAGGAATCTTATTATGTCTTGAAGTTCGTTCCCTATTCTCTTCACTGGACCAATTGTGTTTAGGTGGAGGAGGTGGGGGAGAATGTGAATCTGAAATAGTTAATGGCACATTTCCATAAGCCTGTTCACGACTTCCATATTCCTGACCAATTAATTCATCGTCAGTGGGATAACGAGATAATTTTTTGCTCAAGTCTTCTCTTGAATGATAGTTTTTCTTGGAAGACGAAAGGTCTTCACTGATATAAGAATCATTAGAATTCTCATAAGCTCTAAGTCTGTTTGGGCTGCTTGGAGATTTACTTGATTTCTTTTGCATATTAGACCTTTGCAATTCTTCTAATTGTAGAAGCTCCAATTCTAATTGTTTCTTCTTAATAGCGATTTCATCAAGTTCTTCCTCACGAGAGACTTCCCCGATATCGTAATATGGATTCTTGTGTTTGGCCTGTCTTGGAGACGTATCTGGACTAAAGCTTTCAACGGTTTGATTTTGAAATTCATAGTTTGGATTGAGCGATCTGAAGTTAGGTGTGGAGGTTTGTCTTGAGTATTCGTGATCGTAATGAGCAGATTGAGGTCTGAATTTAGATCCACCGTTATGGTTATGTTTAATTCGATTAGTAGGGGAATCAGGGACATTAGCAATGGAGTTTCTAGCAAAATCTTGTTGCAGAAACCTCTTTTGTTTATCTAATTCAGACGCCTTTTTGATGTGATATTCTTGTTGTTGCTGCATTGCTTTGAACCTCTCGATCTCCCTTTGCCTGGCCATAGAATCATCTTTATGAGGCAGATGTTTATAGGCTTTCTTTTTTGTATATGGATCCACAGAACGGGTTAAATTTTCGTAACTTGTATCGAAACTGAACTCATTATAACTGTCATTATGAGATGGATATTGATCCTGATACTTGGCGGGCAGGGACTTCATTGATTTCATAGGGGTGTTATGTCTGGATTCTTTAACAGGAGTATTCTGTTTGCTTGGAGTATTTGTTTGGGAATTAGCCAAAGATGAAGATTCGATGATTTTGACATAATCTTTAGGGAAAATCCCTTCTGATTTGTTTCTACGAAGCTTCCCACTCCACCAACTTTCGTCAACTATGGAGAACACTTCGATGATTTCATTCTCAAGGAATCCTAGATCACCATCTTCTTCACCCGCCCAAGAGACAGTGGTTTTAACTCTAAATGGTAATGAAGGTATCGGCATGCAATTGGATCAAATCAAGATAGAAAATGCAAATGAAATGGAATGAAATGAAATGAGGAGTTTTTTGTTAAAGGAATGTGTGAGCAACGTCAGGATCAAATTGCTCTATGAATCGTCAAGACGGTTGACTTTTAATAAAAAGAGATCAATATGAAGTAAGGATGAGAAGAAAAAACCTGAACGAAATATTTAATCTTGACCGAAAGATGCACTGGTACGGAGAATTGTCTTTGTTTGAAGCTGCCTAGTAAGGCTTGAATTGTCAACAAAGGTATTTCTATCAAGGAAATTTCACGCTTTCTAACCATTTCAAATCCACTTACTTGATTTGTGAAAAATATAAATAAACTGTTTGCAGAAGGTGCGAAAAAGTTGCAGCCGCTTAATGCGTTAGATTAGGAATGAAACAGGAGCGCTAGCAGGGCCGGTACTCGTGTGACTAGAGAGTGGTAGGAAACAGCCAAGACAATCTCGTAGATGAATGTATACTATGGGTTTTTATTGTTTAATAATTTACCGTAAATGCAATTGTGAAACTCACAATTTGCCAACTTCTCGCAGACTAATTAAGAGCTTAGAGATACTCCATACTGGCAATATAATTCGGGCAATTGATACAGATGTGCGTACGCATCAAATTCGACTACTATAGGCACAGCAGTATATACAATGTGGGCGTGTATAACAGTCTGGCAGTATCTACAAATACTCAATTAATGGATTGATCTATACAAGATATTTATTCCTGTTGACGTACACCACTTACAATATCATCAACTCTCAACAAAAGACATGCACTTTCAATAGCGGTCTTTATGGATTGTTGTTTGATAACTTCAGGCTCCCAAATACCGTATTCGTTCATATCAACTACTTTTCCCTTTTCTCCATCAATACCAAAAGTGTGGTTTCCTGCAGCATGTTTAGCTCTCAATTGAGACAATATCCTTATAGGGTGGCCTCCGCAATTTTGAATCAATGTTCTTGGAATCACTTCAAACGCATCGGCAACTGCTTGGTATGGCCATTGAGCAACTCCTCCAATCGATTTAGCCTTTTCAGCCAATTTGACAGACACAGCCATCTCCGTAGCACCACCACCAGGGGCTAAAGATGGTTCGAACATGACGTTTCTGGTGACGGCCATGGCATCGTGTAAATTTCTTTCAATTTCATTCAAAATATCCTTAGAAGCTCCTCTTAATAAAATAGTACAGGCTTGAGGATTTTCACATTTGGTCATATAGGTGAAATATTCATCACCAATTAATTCGACCTTGAACTCTCCACATCTAGTACCCACATCTGATTCCTTTAAGTCTTCCACTCTATTAACAATGGTGGCACCAGTAGCTCTAGCAATTCTATTATTATCAGATTTCTTAACTCTTCTTAATGCAGATACACCACCCTTTAATAAATAATGTTGAGCTAAATCGCTGACACCCTTTTCAGTGATAACCAAATCAGGTTTAAATTCCAACAATTGTTCACATAACACTTTGATTTGTTCCTCTTCAATTTGTAAGATTCTATTCCATTCTTCTTCTTTAGTGATTTCAATATTGGTTTGTGATTCTCCCTTTTTATATTCTAAAGGACAGTCTAACAATATGATACGAGGGTTTTCAATGTGCCTCTTCATCTTTGGATGAGTGACATCTTTGTTCAATAATATTCCATCCATAACATCTGAGTCTTCGACTTCACCCCCAGGGATTTTTTCAATTCTGACATATCTTTTGGTATCAATTTCCTTGTAGTCACCACGTTCAATATAAACGGTTTTGACTGCTTTTAAAGACAACTCACACATCTTTTGGGACCATTTATTAATATACTTTGTACCAATACTTGCTTTAATTAATTTGATCATAGCTTCATCGTTCTTGATATCGACAGGGACAGAAACTTCGTGAATTATTTCTAAAGCATCTGATAACGCTTGTTTCAATGCTTGAATAATGACAACAGGGTGAATATTCTTTTCAATATATGGAAAGGTTTGGGCTAAAATTTCACCAGCAAGAATAATGACGGTGGTGGTTCCATCCCCTACTTCTTCGTCTTGGGTTCTACTCAATTCGATCATTGATTTGGCCGCTGGATGTGATACGTCGATTTCTCTTAAGATAGCATGACCGTCATTTGTTAACACGATCCCACCCATTGGATCGAGCAACATCTTTAACATAGCCTTTGGCCCAAGACAAGTTCTGATAATATCTGCCACAGCCTTGGCGGCAGTGATATTGGAGATCTGTGCCTCACGGCCCGTCTGCCTTTCGGTAGACGTATTCATATATACAACTGGAGCTTGCATTGATGGTAATGTCTTCGAGTTGTAGAATTTTTCAGTCGGCGCGTTCGCGAATTTGCACTGGTTTGTGAAGAGACATGGAATGTTCTATTCGGTGGACATATAAGGAATTCGGCCTGCTCCTTCTCTATATAAGAACTCGTTCAACACCAAGCTATAAACCATTCTGCGATTCACTTCTCTTTAAACATCTCTCTACACCTACTTATTCACCCTTCTCCGCGCTGCTTAGGTAGTCAGTCTAACTCGCGCTCACCTTCTTTTCTGTCAACTATGAACCTTGTAAACGAAAAGATTATAACGATATCTGACTTGGCTGATATTGATACACACATCTCCGACACACAGAAAGCCATTGAAGAGAAGAATGAAGAGGTACAATCAAAACTATCCAAAAAAACTGTTTTCGAAGAGGGTCAAACTGCCTCTGATGTGGCCCAAGTTCTTCAACACTTAACAGGTTTGCTGGTAAACGATCCGGAGAAATCACTCCAAAGCCTTGAGGAATTAGATCCACAGTATTCCAGCTTGAGTGTAATTAACCAATTGAAATCGTTGTATGAAAACAAGCTTCAACTAGCACGTACTAATCTATACCTTTCGCAAGCTGAAGCTATCGAGGACTCATTTACCACTCTAGACTCAAATGATGTCGATGTATTCATATCTATTTACAACACAATCAAAGACCTTAGCGACTCAGGTATCAGTAAGGAGGTCGTAGACCAAGTCAATGATGGTTTAATTGAACAGTTTAATGAGAAGGTTATAAGTTTGAAGCAAAAGTTGATTCAGGAATTGTCACAAAATCTTAAAGACATCGATTGGCTTGGACAGACGTTTAATAGCGATAGCTTGACAAACAATAAATTGACTGATATCAATGAACTTGTTCTGCGTTTGGTAAAATTACAAAATATCAACCATTCTCCAACATACCCCGATACATGGTGGGCATTGGATGCTTTATTGGAACCGTTCATTTTACGGTTCAATTTCCATTTCAATACTAAGCGTGACACAAATAAATTGGCCAAGCCAGAGTGGACGTTTACCTTCATAGAGGAGTTCATTTCTAAGAATATCAAGTTATTTCAACTTGTGGTTAACCAAGCATTCAAGCCAGTGAGTCGTGTAATGATCCACCAAGTAATCACGTCGGCATTAGTGCCTGTACGACAGAAGACTTTGGGGTCTGTGAATATCCTAAATACTAAAATCGACCAGTTTAAATCGGAGTCTGATACAGCTAATTACGATAAAAGTGGTCGCCTTTTGTCACATTTGATTTTTGAATTAACTTCGTTTGATCAACGTCTTCGTACAAACTATCAATATAACCCGTTTGTGGAAGGGATAAACATTGTCCCCAAAAAGAAATGGCTGGGCTTAACCGCTGATATTTTACTACATGGTGATAGTGAAAGGTCGGGGACATCCAATTGGCTCAATTTTGAAAGTATCCTTGCTAATAAAAGGTTTAGGAGTGAAATCATCGAAGACTCAAATGCCTTGGAAGTTGATTTGGATTACAAGCCAAATGATGACGACGATTACGAAGACGATGTGTCTGGAGTCGGATTAGCGTTAAAACCCACGTATTCATCGCTGAATTTGGTCAAGTTATTTAACAACTTGACTAGCCACTATAAGACGATGAGAATGGTCAAGTTCCAGTTGAGGTATGTGTCAACCATTCAATTGAGCCTTATTGATGAGTATCATGGTTACCTCAGACAATCGCTCAAGAAGTTTGATGAGTCTTATAACCTGCTGAGTGTGTTGAATCTTATCCCTGGAGGAATGGATAATACCACCAAACAAGAGACCAAAGTGTCCGATGGTCTTAAAGGATTGGAGCTACTCACGGGTATATTGTGCTCTTCCCAATTCATCGTCACCCATTTGGAGCAATGGAGTGAAGAGTTGATTTTTGTCCAGCTTTGGAACGCATTCAAGCTTGTTTCCCAAAAACAGTATAGCAAAGACTCGAGCATTTTTGATTCTTCTCTCTCAAAGTACACCAGTCTTGTTTCTGATGTGAGAGGTCGATACAAGAGTTTCTTCCAAAAAGGTATAAAGAGCTACTTGAAAGATTATATCAATACTAGCCAGTGGGAAATAGATGAAACAAGAGATAATGGCCCACAGTTTACATCTTTGATCACTAATTTACCGGTATACCTCAACTTCTTGAAACGAGTCTTGATCCCGAGCGACTACTTTATTGTTGTCAACAACGTTTGTTCGTCCATCTGCGGTCTTTGGTACGAGTATATCATCACCAATAACAAGTTTAGTAAAAAGGGGGTGGCCCAGTTGAGTCAAGATTTCGATTTAATTGTGGGCAAATTAAGACCAGAGCTTCTACTTGATAGCCATAACCGGTACTCTACCAGAACCAACTATGAATATGTCAAGGTACTTCAGGGCATAGAAATTCTCCAGGAGGTTATTCCCGTGAAGGCCAAGTACCTACTTGAAAGCACAAATCTCGAGGCATTAAGAGAAGAGTTTGACGGAGGACTTAGTAATTTGCATGATGATGAGATTAGAGATATTCTTCATAGAATCATATAATAAATAAACGCGAACGCGGTTTCTTATAACCAATGTCTCTAACTAGAAAGAGAGTAAGTATTTGCGACGTAATACGTAAGGAAAGGTACTAACAGAACAGAACTTCGGTGATAGTGTCACGGAACCTGAACGATTGTCTTCGAAGAGACAAGAAACCAAGTACGAAGTAATTGCCAATCTTTACAACACAGATCAAGAACAACAGCACATTCCTTTACCCAAGAAGCCAAGTGGGATTCTTATTGGCAGAAGCAGCCAGTGTGATTTCAAGATAAATGGTGTAGACGTATCTTCAAAACACACCAAGCTTTCTTTGGCTACCAACGAAGTACGGGATTACTTCTTCCTTACAGATCTTAGCTCCAATGGGACGTACGTTAACGGGGAAAACCTTGGACGTGGCTCGAGTGTATTGTTGAAAAGCGGCGATCATATTTCCTTTGCTAAAACAGGCGGGTTGTTTATTTTCCGCTATTGTGTCGACGAAGAACAAGCCAAGAAAGCGTCCAAAAGAAAATCGCTTTTCGATGATTATGTATTGGGCCAACAATTGGGGGCCGGCCACTACGCCGTGGTCAAAGAGGCCAGAAACAGACTCACCGGTGATATAGTGGCAGTAAAGATTTTTCATCCCAACAAGACTTCCAAGAACTCACAAGAAGAAGAAGCCAAACTCCAACAAGAAATTGACTTATTGTTATCCATAAATCATCCTAATATCGTCAAGTTCATATCTAGATACGTCGAGCCAGTGAGCCAGTTTACTATGTCGACATACTTGGTTCTTGAAAAGGTCAATAGCGGAGAGTTATTCCAGAGGATTATTAATAAGCTGAAGCTTCGAGAAGACGAAACACAGGCAATGTTCAAACAGTTATTGTCAGGACTTGACTACTTGCATGAAAACAACATCATACATAGAGATATTAAACCGGAGAACATCCTATTGGATATTTCTCCTAGAACGTCTCCAGACCAACAACAAACAGGGCCATGGGATGAAAATGAATATGACATCAGAGTGAAAATAGCTGACTTTGGATTGGCTAAGTTCATTGGAGAACTCAAATTTACCAACACGTTATGTGGAACCCCGGCTTATGTGGCACCAGAGATCCTCAGTAACGAAAGAAACTATTCTACAAAAGCTGACGTATGGTCTAGTGGGGTTCTTCTTTACGTCTGTCTTTGTGGATTCCCACCTTTCAGTGACGAGCTTGGTCCTCCAAACATGAGGGAACAAATCATTACTGGGCAATATGCGTTCTATTCCCCGTACTGGGACAATATCAGTGACAGTGCGTTGGATTTGATTAGCTCTTTATTGGTGCTCAACCCCGACGAAAGATTTGATGTCAAACAAACATCGAGCCACCAATGGCTACATGAAGACACTTTGGAAGACAAAAGCAATGATGTTGATATGATGAGCTCCTTAAAGGGATCTATACAAACGAACTCGATGAGAAGCAACTCTGTTTTAGATTCCGGCAGCAGTAAAATACTCAGGACTCCCATAAGATCCGCTAGCCAGCCACTAAGTCTTAGGGATAGATATGCATCTGAGTTGAACTCGATTCAATACGATTAGATTAAGACTATATTATATATAATTAATGCTACTATTTACACGACTAAAACGATTGTGTTTTAATCAAATTTATTGATGTCTTCCTGGTTTCGAAAAACATTTTAAGGAGCTGGGAGTTTGAGTTGATAGTTGCTTGAATATTGTCAGGCAACGATTTAACGTTCTTTGACCGCTGGATTTTACCTTGAACTGATTCAATCACCAGTAAAACTTTAAGGGCACTTTTGAAATCCTTTAAAAGTATGTGACAGTCGAACTCTCCAATCAAGCATGCTACATCACCATCGGCTTCATGGCCCAATCTAAACCATTCCAAGCTTTTATCATAATTACTGAAAACATTCATCTCCATGAATCCTAGAGATGCAAAACTTTCTTTCAACCCTTTTGAAGCACATATTTCCAAGTGATACTTTGCAACCTTGGGGTCGGTCAAGGTAAATAGTTGACTGTAGTAGTAATGAGACCTCAATACGGTAGAGTCTAATTGGCCAAACGCCATGCTTTTCTCTAAATAGAAGCGGGCCTTCAACAAATCTGGCCGGGGTTGAAGCGTATAGTAATAGATCCCCAAATTGGCATAAACATGACTGGCCTCTATGGTGTTAGATTCAAGCTCTATGAATTGAAGCCAGTAGCTTTCAGCCTGGGTAAGCGCCCCCTTTTGAAATGCTAAATCCCCAGCTAGCTTGTATGTTAAAGGATGGTTGAGCTTGGATAATTCGTCTATCAACTGATTTGCATACTTGAAATCTTCTTTTGATGTCTTGGGGTCTCGGATAGTTTGGAACGCCAAGATTGAGATGGCATTGTTGTTCCCAAGCTCACCTGCTTGTTCTACAAGTTCATTTTCTAAGTCCACGAGGTTCTTGTTGATGGTGTTTGTGGTTTTCCTTATGACTCCCAATACCTCTTTCAAAACCATGAGGTCATCACTCCTAGTGAACTTGGGAAGCCTTATGTCTGCCGGGTTATCAATATTGGAGTAAACCGCTTCATAAATCTTGATGGCTTTATTGTATGCGAGTCTGCTGTCTTGATCGAAAAGAATTCGGTTAAACACTTTCTTCGTGGGTATTATATTTCGTAGCAATGGACGTGCCAGTATACTACTTGAGGCCAGGGCCTTGGCAGTGGATACATGGCGTATGAACTGGAACATCCCTCAGGTAGAAATTTTTCGGTAGTGCGACTTTGGGTGCAAAAATGTACTGGGAAAGATGGAATGGAGTGGAAAAGATGGAATGGAGTGGAAAAGATGGAATGGAGTGGAAAAGATGGAATGGAGTGGAAAAGATGGAATGGAGTGGAAAAGATGGAATGGAGTGGAAAAGATGGAATGGAGTGGATCGTATTATAATGCATTAAATAACTATACAGTGGGGCTGGTTGATATATGATAACAGTTCTGGATGCACGTTTAGTTGTACGTGTTGTAGTCTATAAACCTGTCGATGTTGTCATCTGCAGGAGAGTGAATGTTTGAGTGGTCCAGACCAGAATACTCATTCACTACTTGGAAGTCAAACGTTTCATCGGTTGGCATGGCGTCGAAATTTTCTTGATTATTTATCGTTTGATATGGTGAATTGTGGAGGCGGGTTCCAACCGTTGGAGACATGTTGTTATCTTGGTCCATATCAGTAGCAGATAATGGGGTTGCTCCAGGGATTGGGTGGATTGAATTGGATGCTTGGGAAGCGGCCACAAAGTCTGGGGTGTTGGCAGAGAAGATTTCGTTGTGGTGGAAGTTCGACTGGATTTCATTTTTCCGATCATGAACTGGTGATCTATCGGTAGTAAATTGGCCTAAAGGTGAAAGACCATTGGCTTTGAGAGCATTGCTTTCATTCCATATGGGGCCCAAATTTGTGCCTGAAAAATGAAACTCATCGTTGATATCGTTGATGTCAGATATGTCTTTCATTCCATCTATGTCTGGTTTAATGTCAGAATCGCTGTTATTATTGGAAGTGCCGAACTCATTCATCTGTTCATCAACAGGCCCACTGTTTGTATTGGCACCATGCTGGCTATGAGGATTAGGAATGGTCACATCGTTTACCATATAATTAACTTGATGTTGACGGTTTTTTTCAAGGATAAAGTCATTTAAAAAGCAGATGGAGTCTTTGGTTCCAACAAGAACATGAGGTATATAAGAACCACCTTCTCTATGGGCAGAGCTGACTTGCTGGCCTTCACTGAAATCGTCACATATGGACCATTGGTTACTACTTGAATTAGCACCATTATAAAAGTTAACAGAAAACTTGGGCTGGTGCAGCAAGGTGACCCGCAACTCATTGCATTCTTTATCGATGTTGTTGTCTAGTAAAGAACAACTAAGTATATTAGCAATTGGGTAGAAGATCCGAAATAATATCCGGCTCGATTCAGATACGGCACTAAAGAAATAGTTAACCTCGAGATTCTTTTTGGACACAATCACCAACAAGTCAAATGATTCCATGGTCTTGTTGAGGGTGAACGGAGATAGATTAATCAACTCATTTTTCAATGCTTGGTCGTTTGTATCACCAGATCGAACTCTTTGCCATGAGCCGACAGATAATGAAGTGCAATCAACATAGCAGTACTTTTCATTGACGTGGTATTGGGTGTATTGGCTTCTGTCAATGGCCACCAAGCTATTGGACCGAGAAGACTCAATGCTTCCAGCATGAGCCAGCCGGCCTTTACGTTCAGATTTTCTGAGTTTTGCTCTTCTGTTTTGAAACCAAATACGAACCGCCTTTTCACTCATGTTGGTGCTGTCACTGATTTCCTTTCTCTGGTCGGGCAGAGGATTGTGGTTGTGCTCAAACTCCCGGAGTAGATAATTAAGTACCTCACCAGAGGCTCTTGTTCTTTTCCCCGTCAGATAAGAATCTTCAGCAGCCATTGTGGGGGGACGGACGGGAGGAGGTTGGTGAAGGAATGATACCGGTAAAGGCAAATGAACTTCAGTATATCCAGTATACGTGCAAGGGCTTGAAGTGGGAAGATGTTAACTTTGTCCACACCTCAAGAAGGTAAGGAGGTTCTTGGTAGATATGGTTTATCCTTGAGTGTTGGAGAAAAATTTTAGGTGATGCGTGTGCGACCGTGGGAGTGGTCGCGGAATCTTATGGTACGAGAGGGATGTCTCACGTGGCAGAAAGTTCCCACGGTTCCCACGATGGAACAGGCTTAGAGATTTGCTTCAAACGGCAAGTGTATTAGACTCGTGTGATTATATATTATATGCATTAGCTGAGGGGTACCATTAAATCGTAGCCATTGGTTTCTGCCATGGCTTCAAGTGCGTAGATCATGTCTTTCCAAATCTTATTGGTAGGTTGGCATTGCCGGTAATTTTGTATAAGTTCTTGGACTAGTTCGATGCTATCAATGTGTTTAGTTTGTAGGATATCCTGGACAAGCTCCCGAACTGTCCACGGAACTTTATACGGTGTATCCACTTGGTCGTAAGATGATTGGCTACACTTTATCAGCCTGCTTTGACGTAGGTTGGTGGTCTCTAGAGCAAAACGGATACTGCTGATATAGAGTGATTTCTCTGTTATGATACGAGTATGTCCATTAACCAGGTTTCTGGTAAGGCATTTCTCCGCAAGATCCCGGGTGATTCCGTGTTCAATATGGCCAATATTACGAGCAACAACAATTAACTTCCATAACAGTTCGATAAACAGGGGGATTTCGGGGTCCTTGTGGGAATGTATACATCGGTATATGTTGGGGTGATAAAGAACCAGAGCAAGCGAACTATCAATCGGTACAAATTGATCCGTTAATGATGCCGCAAGCGTGATTTTTGTGTCTGCATCAACAAGTTGTTGTAAATTATCCAATACCTTTTTACTTATGTCTGACTCGGGATCCAGTAGTTCTATTAGTTCCTTGAGAACTTGGTTTTCGTGTTGGGTGTATGCACGGATCACGAGCTTGGTTTGTAAAGAAGATATAGGTCCATGAATTGGTCCAGCAATGCTCAATAATGCAAGTTTTTGACGGGAGATTCTGAAGGGCGAAGACTGGGAAGAAAGGGAAGAAAGCCGAACTAACTCGGCAAGAAGTGAAATGGCAATGATAGCCCCGTGTCCATGGCCCACCAAATAAATAAAATCACTTTCATTCAAAACATTGGCCCAGTTGGCTAAGAGTCTTATAGACAGTGCAGTTCTTTCCAGAACAGTCCCCAGGCCCTCAAGAGCAATGGTCTCAATCTCGTACATGTTTTCATATCCGGGCTCCTTGCTACTATTTAACCATGCTTCCAATGCCCGCGTGGCAGGTTTTAATAAACTGGCTGCATTTCCTGTACTCTGGCCAATATGGGCTCGCACAAACTTGGTAGGAAGGAAACTATGCACGGCTATTATTGTTACCCTCTTTATTCCATTTTGCTTACTGTAGGTGATGTGTGATGGTTTGCGACGGTAAAGATGATTTTCAGAAGTATTCTGTTGGAAAAGAATCTTTTCTCCAAGTAATCTCAAGTTCGTAATCCATGTTATGGCCCGGAAGTTGAAGTCTATATCTGGGAAAAAAACACTCAGGCTTACGGGAGTTTCAGTATCATCTAGATTACCCTGAAAGTTCACTGACGAGTTCAGAGAAGAAAATGACCCCGAAGTTCGATCTGATATTACCACCTGTAATGTGTTTTCTTGCACTTCTGCTGGGGTTACAGGGGTCTTTTTTATGTGATAGTTTATGGGAAGAGACTCTGTCCGGGTCCCTGCCACTGCAAACTCATTATCAGATCCAAAGAAATGGCTGCTAACAGCGCCTTTCAATGCATACGAAATAGCATCTCCTGCTGTTTCAATAGCTCCCTTGGCTTCTCTATATAGCTCCACGTTATTCGTATACTCTTCGTAAGTCTCATCCTCATGAACTGACTCGCTTCTCCAAATCCACGAATACCATGGCACGGCAGGTTTGTCAGATCTAGCATCAGATACTAATTCACCATTAGGAAGAAGTGGTGTAGACTCAGATGTTTCCTCATTATAGTACACATACCCCATAACGGTACTACTATATTCGCTGAACATATTTGACCAAGAGCTTTGTGTTTGTGGATCAGCGCCAATTGCTGGTTGAATGCTAGTTACATGATCATGATCTATAGTGACATTGGGGCCAGGTTTATTCCAAAACCACCAATTACTGGTGGCGGTGGCGGCACCTGTCTCGTCCCCTAAGTTAGAATGACTGTGCAGTGAATTATCGCTGTTTTCGTGTGAGATTTCAGTGATGGTATTAAGTGGATTAGCGCCATCTTTTATTGATGCGCTATTTAGGGAGGCGGAAGAGCGGGAGCTTCGAACACCATTGGGGATGTTGTGAGTCAGCACACTCCCCGATTCAGTATTGGCACTCATAGGGTATACGTGGCAGTAATGTGATCGTTCTGGTTACAGGCTTCACTTAATGTCTCGTAATTGCGTAGTGTGTGATAATGATAAAATCAGAGGTTTCGCGAAGATAAAGATTGTTATCTGTAGGTCTAAAATGGCTGGAGACTCGTGGGAAACTGTTTTGAAGGAGTTGGAAATCCGGGATGAAATTGAGAAGCAAGATTCAGTTTACTTCAATGCATTCAAGAATTTGAATTTGGTTTCTTCCATAGGAAACTCAAGTAACAATCTAAAGCCATCAACCACAGAAACTGATAATGAACCTGGCACAGACCACAATTCTATACGAAAACTAATAGCAGATAAGGAACTCGTGATTGAGAAGATGAACTCTTTACAATTCCACATGGAGAAGCTAGATGAAAAGCTTGCTCAATCCGCCAAGTCCAATAAGCTACTAGTCAAAGAGAATACCCAATTGACAACTAAGGTGAAGAATCTTTTACTTGAGATTAAAGAGAAAAACAAGGCTATAGAAACAATCAATAATGAACTTCTAACGTGCAATATCCAAAACAATCTACTTGTGGGGAGAGTCGAAGAGCTCCTGAACGAAAATGATACATTGGTCCGTAGATGGATGGAAAGGGTCAAAAAGGATGCCGAGAGGCTAAATGACGTGAATGAATTCATACAGAAAAACGGCACCAATTAATCCTCCCTACAGTGTACAATAATGTCACCTTTTCTGCGGTCATCCCAATGGAAGTAACTATTGAACATCCTATGACACTCACGGTATCCCACGTCCTGTAGTATATTTCTCATTTCATGAAAAGACTCGAACGTGATTAGTCTTGAAGGCCAGGAGTATTTGTGGTTACCAGGACTATGCAAAGATGGCGGGAAGTTGGAACGGATGAACTCAGCCGGATTATCAAACATTTGATCAGACTCGTCACGATACTCAAGAATCCCATTTTTATCCCCACCCGTCAAATGTAATGGTGGCTCACAGGTAATGAACCAGGAGCTCTCAAAGTCAGGTTCATGCAACTGGCTTTGCCATGGAGTCGAGTGACACGGAGTAAGGAACCCAAAGTCGGTGGTGTCTTTCAAATAATCTAGCACATCAATAACACCTTTCTCGTTAACTCTGGTGAAGAAATATGCTATTAATACATTCACCATAATCAAAACTGGTATACAGATTCTGAACAAACGAGATTTCAAATATGCCAACCTCACAGAGTAGGAGGTAAAAAGAAGGAAAATAGGCATTAGCGGATAAATGAATCTAAATTCCTTATGGTCTATGGTTGAAAACATAACAATGCTTGCTATGGCAGCAATCCCCAAGATGTTATAATAGATTCTGTATTTATAAACTGCATGGATGAAAAATGGTAAGTATGTCATTAATATTATGGGTACCGATTGAAAAATGTGAAAGTGCCATGGGGAACTTCCATAAAAAATAGAAAGGTTTCGTATCACGTTGAACTCTAGGAAGTTGTATAACGGGATGGTATAAAAGCCATAGAACAATCTATCAAGAAAGGTGTTGACACCGAACACAATAGCCAACTCGATTGAAAGACCGGCTACAGCCTTTGTCCAAAGGCCAACGTCTCCAGCAAGAAAGTATACCCCGAGAATAACCCATATCAAAGCATTTGTAGGCCGGATGATACAACTCGTGAAAGCAAAGATGCAGCTGACAAAAAGACGAGTAGTATCTTTTGATCTCCATGGCCAGTATGCCAATGCTACTGTGGTCAAGGCCATTTCCAAGCTATTTGAAAACGACCGGGTCAATACATGCCAATTGAATGGATTGAATATCGAAAGGAGGAGTGCAATCTTCGCAAGCATCTCGTTATTGGCATACTTCTTCACAAACAAATATAGATGGATCTCGTATAGTGTAGCGATCAATGCTCCTATTACCTTTGGAGTAGTAGTTATGATATCACCGTCGTCCAGCACCATGCTGACGGCCTTGTATCCCAAGGCATATATGAGTGGGTGGAGCGAGGACCGTAATCCCTCTTTCCATTCCCAGGTGCTATACCCATATCCAAACACGTATTTATGCGCCGGTTCTAGTGATTGAAAAAACTCGTCTGGCTGGAAGAAAGTCCGTATAGTCAATGCATTAAATAATCGAATCACAAACACACACGGTATCAAGTATATCACAGACCATCTCGTATTAAACACCTTTTTCATCGCCATGATAAGATCTGGGGAAATAGTCTCAATGAAAACGGACCGCGAACTGATAAAACCTTATGAATGGAGACATCAGAAGCCTAATAGAAGCCAGTCTTTTCCACGATGCCTTGAACCAGCAGGATAAACGAAGGAAGCTATGTATGGACGGCATCAAGCTCTTGAATCAATGGAGTAAGCAGGACCCGGAAAATGGACTCATAAAGACCCTCTCGTTGTATGTGCTCCAACTATACGAAGGGCAGTCGATGCTGTTTGATCTGAAGATCCTCTGGCTCAATTCAAAGCCCGACCAGTTGGCTTTCTACCCGTTGGTTGAGTTTGGTGGTGGGATCCACTCCGGGGTAGGGGAATTGGTGTTACCAGCATCAAACGAAGACATTAAAGTACCTTCTAGCATAGACGCTCCCTTCCAAAGCATTGACGTTGTGAACTGGTCAACAAGTAAACATCACTTGCAGAACCTCCACCAGGATTTATTGTCGAACTGCTCTTTTGTTTCGTCTGTTCTTTCTGTGGTGCATTCCAACAAGATCTCTATACTCACAGATAGTATACAGCCGCATGAGCCTAGTGAAAAGTACACGGTTGTGTTGCACTTCAACGGGTGTAAGAGAACTGTGAATATCAACAACAGGCTCCCCTTGTTACAAGATGACTCACGGTATTTGACCATAAGATCAAGTTCTGATCTATCGTTGTTCTGGCCAGCTTTAGTCGAGAAGGCGTATTTGAATGTGATGGGGAAAGGTTACTGTACCGAAGGTTCAAACATGGCCCTTGACACGTATATGTTAAGTGGATGGGTTCCTGAGATTCTTCCTATAGCGAATGGGAGATTGGACGGTGTCCGTGAACAGTATAAACATCAGCTTGGGACTATATTTCTTGCGGGTATTGGAACAGGAAAGATCAGTAAGAGTCTTTCCGAGCAGTTGGGACTAGTCTCGGAGCATGACTATTCTGTCATAGGCTTCGACTTAAATAAGGATACAATTGCATTGAAGAACCCATGGCTTGAGGATACCCATAAAAACAGGATTCTTGAGTTGACATGCTCAGACCTTTTTCAGTTCAGGTTCTTATATTTGAACTGGAACGTCGATGAGTTGTTCAAATACAAGCTGCACAAAACCTTCGTATCCAAGGCTAATGTACTAGCCAGTGAAATCGACAAGGCACCTCAATATAGTTTTGTGAATCATGAAAGTACAGAACAGGAAATTTGGTTTTTTCTAGAGAAGTTCTATAAGCCGGGGCAAACGTTGTCGTCAGTTTCCATCTATGAGAGTAACGGCAACAAGTTGGTCTCGCCCCGGGAGTATAATATTGCTGTTGAAACCGAGCCAACCAATTCACAGACCCAGTTAGTCAAGTTCACCATGCTGCCGCTATCCAGTTACACTATAGTGGTACATTCTAATGCGGTCACGTCCATGAATTTGAACATGTACAGCAATAGTGTGATGGAGCTTCAAAAGGCAACCTCGAAGTACACAGAAGTGCTTCACATAGAAGATAAATGGACGTTTAACTCTGCAGGGGGTAATTCGACGTTCTCAACATATATTGACAATCCCCAATTCAACCTTGAAGTCAAAAAAGAAACGGAAGTGTACCTCCAATTGATATCTCCACAAGTGATGTCCATCCAAATATACTATTGGGATATTAAGGAGAAAGACAAGCTTTTGAGATCGAATATGAAACAGAATCTACTAAACCCCGAAGATTACGCAAGTGATATTTGTTCTGTATCGCTTTCTTCGCTCGAGGCAGGAGTTTATAGGATCGTGTGCTCTACTAGAGATGTGAACGTCAGAGACAAATTTACCCTCCAGGTGTTCAATGGCGCTGATACTGATGATGTTACCGTATCGAAAGTAATCCAACCACTAGGCCTATTTATGGATTCTGTGAAGTATGATTGGAATGGAACCAATAGATTTAAACTTAAATTCTACAACAGCCGGCCCAACGCCCGATTCTGCTTCCATTTAAAGCATTCAAACAATGGGTTTCTGACGCCCGAAAACTCATCACAATACCGTCCCTCTTTGAGAGGATCTATATTCTGCCTAGATACCCAAGCGCCTGTTCAAATCAACGAGTCATGGGACAATTCACATTACGGGGTGTTTGTTGAATGCACAATAGCAAAGCCGGGCACTTATGTCATCCTAGTGGAACGGTTCGAACCCGGGATGGGGACCTTGGAGGTACAAATAGGTAGTAGCCATCAATTCAGTCTTTAACTATACATAATTATTTGCAGCCTCTGTGCGCGAAATTTCAATAACTGTAACCTTGAAAACTCGACGTGTCGATAATGAAGGGATCGTTAATTCAATTGATCACTGCTTTAGTGGCATGTTTCACGTGTGTCATGTGTGGATACTCTAATGACGAAATGATCAAGTTGGTTCAAAACAATGGTAAAAATAAGCCTTTGCTTTTGAAGGAGTCTAACTTCGAAAAATTTCTCAAAGGTCCAAGAGACTACCATTTGGTGTTATTATTATCTTCAACATCTCCTAAATTCAATTGCCCATTGTGTCTTGAGTTCAAGCCCGAATTCGACTTGGTGGCAAACTCCTGGTTCAAAGACCACCCCGATGGAATTGACCCTAAGTCTGAAGGTAAAGATATTTACTTCTTATACGCTGAATTCTTATCTGCAAAGACATTATTCCAGAAGTTGAAGTTGAACAACATTCCTAAAGCATACCATTTAGGCCCATCTTCTCTGTCTGCCGATGAAGGGTGGATTATTGAACTCAATGAATACCAATTCTTCCAAGGTAAACATAGTGAATTAATCACCACTTGGTTAAGTGATTTGACTGGCCACAAGTTTAACTTATACGTGCCAGTGAACTATACAAGAGTGGCTGTCAATGTTACTGCTGTGGTGGGGATCTTGTCTTTGATATATGTATTTTCTAAACAAGTCAAACTGATCTTCACCAGTAAATTTGTATGGACTGGTGCATCGGTTGTTGCGGTTTTATTATTCACAGCTGGGTATATGTTTAATCAAATCCGTGGAGCTCCTTATGTGAGAGAACACCCAGATGGGAAAGTTGAATATTTCCTTGTTGGTCAACAAACACAAGTTGGAATCGAAACCCAAATTGTTTCCTTTGGATACGGTATTCTAAGTCTTTTATTCGTGGCTTTGATCAAGAGAGTCCCAAAAATCGAACACCCTAGAGTCCAATTGATTGCCACCACTGTGGTGTCCTTGTCTGTCTATGTTGGATTCAGTTACTTGTTATCTGTATTTGGCCTCAAGAGTCCTGGCTATCCATTCAAATTCATTAAGTTCTTTTAAATAGGAAATCGATACATTAACATTATACTCTACTAATTTACATCGTATCAACTTGACTGTAAAACTCTGAAAACTAGCCCATCCGATCAACGGTGGTCTCTATTCCATCCAACTTTGTGCCGACTTCCTGAAGCCTCTTGCGGATCTGCTTGACTCTGTCAATTGTTCGTCCCACGTCCTTCTTCGGTCTCTCCAGGTCTTTAAGACTCACTAGTCTCTCCTCGATAAGTCTGAGTCTTGTTAGTAGGATAACTTGAGACTTATGAAGCAGGTCGAAGTTCTCATTCAAACTATCGAGCGGCCCGCTTAGTACCGAGTGTGCTATAAGCTCGATGGGGTGCAAGTCGCCGTCCATCTTGGCGTCCTCCTGGGCCTGTTGGTACGGGCCTCGCTCTCCTTCATTATCTCCATTAACACCGTTACTTGACATGATAACGCGAAGATCCGCAAACGTCAAATATTCAATATCACACTCAGAGTAATGAGTTCAGTGCACAACGACAGTAAACGTCCGAGTGCGGAGAAAGATGGCGATACGGTGGAAGTATCTGATGTGGAACATAGGCTTCTATTTCGGGACGTGAAATCCGTCAAGGCAGGCCAAATGGAAAGGTTTCAGGTTAATTATACCCCAGAAAGAAATGATGAGATCCTGATGACTCCAAGTCTTTGGGTTAAAGTTAGAAACATTGAGCCGTTGCCCATGCGAGCGGCATTCGTGGCAGGTCCTTATTTGTTGTACGTCGACTGCTGCTCTGAAGATTATAACTTCAAGAAGAATTGTTTTGTAACTGCAGACCAGCCCAGCTATGAGCCTCAGTTACAGCCTGGTAATTCGTTTCTTGCAGAATTGTCTTGCCATACTATCAAGCAAACATACAAGTGGACGGTGGATGTGGTCTCGCAGATGATCTTTAGTAGCAACGTCGAGATCAACTTCGAGATCACAATTGGTACCAGTAAACAGGTGCTAGAAGATACGAGTTCACCAGACAAAAAAGTGGCCAATAGCGGGTCTATAGGCACGTTTCTACCCATAAGTATCTTGAAGGTAAACCATTTTGACGTTTTTGACTTGTGGAACTTACCTATACCAGACCCAGCTAAGCCGATTCATTTGGTGATACTTACCCATGGACTCCATTCAAACGTCAGTGCCGATATGTTTTACTTGAAAGAACGAATCGACTCGTGTAATAGCAAAAGCTCGTCTGAGAACGTGGTGGTGAAGGGATTCTTCC
Organism: Yamadazyma paraphyllophila; assembly: GCA_030563605.1. Lineage (NCBI taxonomy): Eukaryota > Fungi > Ascomycota > Pichiomycetes > Serinales > Debaryomycetaceae > Yamadazyma > Yamadazyma paraphyllophila. The sequence goes on from JAJMJO010000013.1 coordinate 167,755, forward strand.
GTAATATCTGCAGAACAGAAAGAGGTATCAAGTATTTGGGCAGTAGAGTCGCCGAATATGTGGTTGATTTGATCCAAAACCATGACCAGTTTAAGGATGGCAAGGTGACCAAAATCTCTTTTGTGGGCCACTCCTTGGGTGGCTTGGTACAAACATTCACCATAGCATACTTGCAGACTAACTTCCCATGGTTCTTCAAAAAAATCAGGCCGGTGAACTTCATCACCATTGCATCTCCGTTATTGGGTGCAAGCAATGAGAATCCCATCTATATAAACTTGGCATTGCTGGCCGGCATAGTTGGAAAAACAGGCCAGGATTTAACTCTCAGGTTCTCTGAGCACTCGTCCAAACCACTATTACTATTACTACCTTCGGGACCCACACACTCGATTCTACAGAAGTTTGTCAGGAGAACAGTCTATGCAAATGTGGTGAATGACGGGGTGGTTCCTTTGAGAACGTCTGCTCTTTTATACTTAGACTACGATGGGTTAAGCACAGTGTTGGACAGAAAATCTATTAGCTCTCATCATATTCAAGAGTCTAAAGTGGATAAAATCCCAGATGACGATTGTGTGAATACAAGCAACGAATCGTCTTTCCTTCCTCAGCCCGTGCTGATGTTTTTGGCAAAGTTCATGCCTCAAAGACAAAGACCTCAATCTGACGATAGTAGGAACGAGGAACTAGAATCTGAAGTAGCCAAGAATCCTGCTACCAAAAACATTCTACAGAGAATTGAAGGACTACACAAATCATCGGTTTTGGATACTGTGCAATCACTTATACTACCCCCTTTACCTCCTACTAGTTTCATTGTCAATCCTGATGAAAGAAAAAACGCTATTCTGTATGACAAAGTGTACACGGAAGAAGACCTTCCACCGCGAGATGGTAACGGACAAGGCATAGATGACCCAGACGTGCTGAGTGACGTATCCGATTCGAGTTTCAAAGATGCCATAACACCAGGAACCCAAGTAAATAACTTAAGAAAGAGAATCATGACTAGTTTTGACGGGTTAGAGTTTGAAAAGGTTGAAGAAGAGATTGCTAGAGAGTATCATAAGAACATGAGTTGGAGAAAAGTGCTTGTCAAGCTTGAAGGAGATGCCCATAATAATATAATTGTCAGAAGACGGTTTGCAAATGCATACGGATGGCCAGTGATAGAGCATTTGATCGATAACCATTTCAATGTTGATTTAGAAGAGGAGCAAAAAACCATTACTAAAAAATGGAACTTGAATGGGATCGGTCTATTGGAAAATGATTCTTTAAGTGAAAATATCGAACTAGTAGATATTCTTTCTAGAGACTTGATCAAAAAAGAGAATGAGCACATCGAGGAGAATGGAATCGACGAAGAGAACAAGTGGATCAACAACAAGGATCCTAATAATTTCTTTTCTGTTGGACCAGCTGGTTTGATTAGTGATGTTGGAGAATTGGTGGGTAGTTTGAGAAATCAATGGTTCAACACACAAAATAACCGGCTTTTGGTGGAAGAGCGGGTGAAGGTCACGGAAAGCCTAGAGGCTCGGTACGACAAAGATACTACTGCTAATCAAAAGATAATGGGTGATTTCTTATAGACTTACTATATTACATCTAAATTAATATACATGTTTAGAGGACGTTATGCTTCTTGTTGTTCCTCGTCTTTCTCTTGTGCTTCTTCGTCTTCCTCGTCTTCTTCATCTACTCCGTCTTCTTCCTCTGCTTCCTCTTCTGGTAATGGGAATAGCACATTGATCTTTTCAATAAGTGCCCCACAAGTATCTTCATCGAATCTCTGGTCACACTCGTCTACTATGGAATAGAGGTGTACCATAGACCTTGGCAAGGAGTTCAATATCTGGAGCTTTTCGTGTTTCATAAGTTCCAAACTATTTAAGTGTTGCATGAGTTGTTGAAATTGTTCATCAGATGTAATTTTTGAACAAGGTCTTTCCTGTAGACATTCTATGATTTCTCTTGTAACGACCTCCAATTCGGCACCTCCGTGCTTTCTTGACCCTGGGACCTGGCCTGATTGAAGGTGTTTTAATACTTCATAGTCTGATAAAAACTTGTCTCTTTCAACCAAAACCTTCATGGTGAAAAGCTCATCTCAAAACGCGACTCGAAGTCAAATGTGATCTACTCTGACAGGACCTCACGGTAATGGCACCAGCTTTGTTTAACGTATTATGCATCCCCGTGGTGGTCGAAATATAGGGATCGAAATATGGCATATACTGTAATCTCGTCGTAACTGAGCAGCCTCTTTTTCTCTCCCTGCCTGCCATTGGCAGTCTTCTTGCATCTATTTTATTACTAGGCTAGCTAGGAAACCGCGAATTTGATTCACCTATGACGGTATTGGTGGTAGATGTTGATGAGTTGGTCAGTAAGTTCCCATTGGCGTCTGAGAGTGACCCCGTGAGGATACGACTTATCTGCCAGTGCTTTGACTTTGATTCCGCTACCAATTCTTTAACGGTGAAACCCCTTAATAACGAGGAACCCTCGCGGGTTTTCGTGCTGTTGAAAGATGTTGAAACGATCCCACCTCTTGTGACGACAAAAGGTATGGTTGTGGATATCGGCGGGTTCTTCAACGGTCTTAGCGTTGATGCATTCGAGGCTAAATCTTTGAATGGGCACGAGATAACAGAGGAAGGTATTCAAACATTGGTAGACATGAGTAATAATGGTAACAGGAATGGAAGTACAGTACAAGATATGTAATAAAATGAATGAAGGTCATAGGAATGGCATTGATATAATACAGTATATAATACATTAAGTCATAGAATAGCGTTAATTAGGCTTATTGTCGAGGTTAAAGTTATGGTTCTGGCCCGAATTGTTGGTGAAAAATTGTCCCCAGATAGGATCAGTAGGTACCTGGTGAATCAATTCATAAATTCTTTGACCATCACGGGTATATCCTTCATTGACTCCTATGGCTGCATTGTCTTCCATGCTAGCATAACTTGAAATTGAGTTTGCAGAGTTCATATTGACGGCCTGGGTACTTGGGTTGGCAGCTACCGGAGACGATTGATTGGATTCACCGAGATCATATCCTTTGGCCTGGTAGCCTTTTTTGACAGTATTTGGGGAAGCGGTTTGCGCAGGATGGATATGGCTATTACGTCTGGAGTTTGTTAAAGGAGACTTCTCTAGCTCATCAAAGAAGGTGCCAAGGTCATCTCCATAGACGGTATTCGAATTGCACCATTCAAAAGCTGGCGATGCTTGGTATATCATGTCGTACTCTTGGCTGAGGAGCACTCTGTTTTCACCCACAGGTGCCTGGTTGTTGGGCTGCAACCCTTGATGTTCCTGGTCAATCAGGTGGATACCCTGTAACTCAGAGAGGCTAAACGGGTTTAGCTCTTGCTGGAGTTTCATGGAGAAGTGGTCGATTTCATTTCGGGGTGTTGGAGCGTGGGATCCGGGCGTTGGAGCCTTGATTTGGGCTACATTTGTTTCATGTTCGGCCTTGTCCTCTTCCTTGGGCTCGTTAACATCACTTTGATTATTCAAGGTCTCTACCAAATTGCTGAGATTGTTATTGTTGAACCCCTGGGTGATATTGATCAGATTCGGTATAGGTTTTATGCTTCCCATGACTGTTTCATTGAACTTGAGCTTCACTATGGCCGCAGTCAACACCTCAAACGTATTCTTGCAATTTGCAGCTGCATCGCATCTATCCATCAATGAATTCAAAATGGTGATGCAGTCCTGGGTGATGTTCTTCACATCATGGATTCCATTCTGGGACCTCACCTGCTCCGAGTTATAGATGGTATATAAGTAGGACGTGCCAGCCATGAACAAATTCAATACTGCAGCCCAGGTGTAGTTGATACTCTTCTTGACGAGGAGCCTCTTGTAGGAGCTGATGAGCTCCTTCGATGATTCACACACCTGGACGAAGTCACTCTTATGAAGCTTGAAATGCTTGGGAGATAATCCATGGACTATCAACATGGTGTGGTTGAAGTTTAATGCAAAGAAATCCAAATTGAAGTCACAATTCATCATCTTCCTCGTCTTGGTAGAGTTGGATTTCCAGCTCTTGAGTCGCTTCACGATACTGGTTTTCCACTCATGGAACGAGTCGAACTTTCTCGGTAGCTCTGAGTTCCCAAAGAGGGTCCGTTGAACTTCACCCTGGATTTGTCTTATTCGGAACATTGAAAGAGCTATTGTTTTGTAGCTAGGGCCCGTAGAGGGCACTTTGGAATAGTCCTTTATCTTATCGTTTGCAATAATTAAAGAGTCGTCCAATTCACTGGGGAATGGCGTGGTGATATAATCCTCGGGTATTCCTTCTGGTCTGCCCAAGTAAAAGCTGATTTGACGGTCCAATGAGTATGTGCACCAGAAAAGCCTTCTTCGTTTATCAAGGGTAAATGAGTCCACCGTCAAAGTCTGGTTGATTGTTTCTGAGTAGAGCCCGAGATCCACACATGTTCTCAAAGCGGATCCCACCAAGTACCAACACCCAGGTACCGTAGGCCTCATAATAGAAAACAATGCCATTAAAAGGATCCCTTGTAAAGCCTCCAAGTGGTCGGGAGAACTGTACATGGTGTCTATGTATTTCAGAGCTGCCAATTTCATGGAGTCCGAGATGGTAGATGGATATTGTAGGTGGTGGGTTGAAGATGCAATTGCAAACACGATATTCAAGAAGTAGAGTGGCTTATGGTATTGTTCAGGGGGCACGATGCTGTTTGAAATGGCAACTGGGTCTATCTTTTCATTCTGGGCTTTAAGCTGGTCCACCTTTTGGTTGAATCGGACCTTATACTCAGTGAACCAGGTAGTATCATTTCCACTTTCTCGTAGCTCAGACAAATTGATATCGGTATGATTAGAAGCAAGCGATACGCCTGGATCTAGCTCGCCATAAACCGGGATGAAATACTTCCTTAAGAACTCTTCTCTGTGTAGAATTGGGAGCTGGGAATTTGATTGGGCAAAAAATATACGCAAAAACTCCTGGGCAGTCTTTTTCGGCGGTAACAATGCAGGCTCGATATTGTCTTTGTTGTTGATGCTTGGAATCGTTGGATCGGACTCGGCCGTTCCATCTGAGTTTGTTTGTTTGTTCTTGAATTTGACCGCCGTAGACATTAATTTTGCAAACGAGATTCCTTGACTGGCGGCCTCCAGACGGTCATGGGGAGTATGAACCGTATCGAATTTGACCTGGTTGAGCAAAAAGCCATGGTCTCTTTCCTCCTCTTTTACTGGATCATCATGGCTTAAAGAACCGTTGGTGGGAACCCTTGACATTTTCGTATCAGTACTCTCCGGATCGAGAATAAGCTTCTCAGGATCCAAGCCATTCTGTTTTAGGTAAGCTTCTAGTGTGTGGACTTTATGCTCCAAATGCATGACATATGATCTTGGTACTTCTCTCCCGGTCGCTGGGTCTAGGCCAATACAATCTACACCGGCTTTAGAGCATTTTGAACACTTTGGAAAGCTTTGATCGCACTTGATTTTTTTGGTTCTACACCGTTGGCAAGCCGAAATTGACCGGGAAATGCCTATGACGTTATTATTCGGCAACGTCTGTTGCTTCTGTTTTGGGCCGTTGGGCTCCGAGCCTTTTTCATGGGCTCTTTTCTTGGACATTGACAAGATGGACGGAACTGGTTCAAAAAATTTGAGTGCGACTTGACAATTTGAAAGCCGCATCGAATATGATTATAAAGCTGGAGGAACTTAACAAATAAATGATAAGAACAACAAAATCATAGCATCAATTTGCTTATAGACATTTTACTAATCAATTACTTATAACATATATTACACTACGAGCTGGTGGTTTCTTCGTCAAGATGCTTGATAGGAGCATCATCAAGCTTATAGTTACCAATTAATGGGGGAATTAAAAGCTCATATGACATAGTATTACAGTCAAAATCTTTAGGATCATCTTCAACGTGTAAGGTTGTGACCAAACTATCTGGCAAAAGCGGGTACTCAATGAATCTTTCGTATGCGTTATGGTTTGAATCTGCTACTGGGGCCACCTTGAGTGAACCTGGGAGCTTCTTGGTGTGCTTTTCGTCACTAACATTGGAGACTTTATCACTATAGATAGAGTTCTTGGCAATGATCAAGTCACACCAGTTTCTCTTGTTCAAAAACTGCAAGTTGGTTCTTGGGTTACCGTGAGCATCGACATTGAAAAGAGGGACGACATCTTCATCACAGTCTTTACTGAAATGGTGAACCTTTGAACGCTTGTTCAACAATCCTGCCATTGCATCTGGAGGTGGGGCATTAATAATAGCAGAAGAAGTGACGTTGAACATCAATCTTGGATCGAATTCTGGGGATTCCAAGGTATTTTTGTTTCTTTGCTTGAAATTTTCCTTGTTGACAGGATGGAAAGTTGGATGGTGACGGACTCTTGACTTCATTCTACCAATACAACATAAATGGACATCACCAGATAAGATGGTTACTCTAACAGAATGCTTGGCACCAAAGTCCATAAGGTCTCTGACAAGTTTATTTCTTTCAGCCTTGTGGTTTTTAGCACACCAATGATCATTTAAATCATCCAAAACTTCAACAGACCCATCAAATTCATTTAATAATCCTTTGTTGATGATACCGCTCTCGGCAAGCTTCTTGATTGGCTTCAATAATGGACTGGTTAAAACTTTTTCCAACCATACTAAACGAGGATACAAAATAGGAACTCCCAACATGACCAACAAATGTTTGATATCTGGGTTTTCCTTGATCTCAAGCTCCATTCTTGCGAAGATATCTTTGTAAGTCCGATCAGAAAGAACTTTTTCAAGAGAACGTTCAGTTCTACAATCTAAACCAACAAGACCTATTTCAGCACCAAGCTTAGTGAATACAGATCTATTTTCATATCCCATAAAGGTCTTATTCAGGGCCCCGATGATCCATGAAGAGTCGAATTTAGCCTCCAACTTTTCTTCAGGCAATTGAAAGTGTTGGAAGATCATATAGTATTTGAAAGCAGCTGAACCAAGAGCCTTGAATACTGGAGAATTCATGGTGGAGGTTGGGTAAGAACCATATCCGTCAATGATATCGTGATCATCAAAGATGTTAACCGATGGAATGGTGGCCATTGAAGCAGGGAACAATGGGTCCAAGTATCTCGACAGCGAACCTATCCAGAAGCCTTTACCAAACCACGCAAAGTAGTGGTTTAAATAATAGTTGGCCAAGTCAGTAACAAATTCGTCATCGACCTGGAATTTTTTCTTCTTATCAAAGCTATCCAATTGAGTCCATTCTTTCATCTTTTGACTCATGACTTTAACCGAATCACAATAAATTTGATCCCCTCCGCCCAACATCACGTGGTAAGGGTTTTTTGAATGCTTATTCAAAACATCAAACCATAAACTCGAAGGGTACTCATCGGCGTCACAGCCAAGAGAGAACCCATTACAACTGAAACTGATCAGGTTCATGGATTGGGTGGCCGACGGAAGGAAAAACTTCCAGAACCCCTGGCTCTGGCCGTTGATAGAATAGTTACAAACGGTTTCGTGTTCGATTAACGGCAAGTCAATGGTGTATCTGTAGAACTGATAATTGGCCTCGGAATAAAACTTGGTACCTTTAAAGTGGCCCGATTCCACCACCAAGTTGGTGACGCTATCTCCCAACTCGTAGGTAATGGCTGGAAGTTCATCGTAATCTTCCACGATAATTAATAAACTGGCCAAGTAGCGCTTATCACCTTTGTTGTTACAATGGTAAAGCTTGATGGCAGGACCGCATTTTATCTTGATATCAATTGGAGAGTCGGTTGGGCATTGCTCAGGAACATCTTTTGATTTTGCTTCATTGATCTCACGAAATAACTCGACCGGTAACGGGTCAAATAGACTTGAAGAAGAAGGCATAGATAAATTGTCAAAATGACTCGAGTATTTCAGGTTGCTTATTTTCGCATTCCGTTTAGTGGATAATTGCTGGTGAAATTCGCAGCAAATTCAGGAACAATAAACTACAGGATGAGATGGTCGTGGATGGAGCCATAACTCTGGCAATGCTGGTGGTACCGATTGCTTATGCTATTGCTCGTCTCCGCTATTCAAAGCGGGCAATGAAACAATCAGGTTGAACGAATGGTGTAGAATTATCATTTCACCAAGGGCACGAGGAGTGAGCGAGTAAAATTTATATACAACAGTATTTAAACTCTGGTGATAATTGGCTTGAATACTAGCTAACGAATGCTACAAATTAGCTAATATTGAATCAGGTTGGCGCGAAGAGGCAAAAATGTGTCAGTTTAGCTTGGCCGTCAAGTTGCACGACGGAGTTATGGGATGAGAAAGCGGGAACGAGCAGCAAATAACCATGTTATTATATTGGATGATTATTGAACTGGGTTACCCCAGATGTCGTGGAAATTCCTGGCGAGGGGAATAGCGGAGACTCTAGCGGAGAATTTGGCCCGCAGGCACGGTAGATGGCGCTTAATGGCATGGAAATATGGTTTGAACCCATGTGAAAATGTCGCCAATGATGCTGTTAGGGATGCAATTCTCGTCTCCGAATGCTACGCCGCGCCTTAAGCTCAGCCGCAAGCTATGCGTATACAACGTGACGCAGCTTATCATAACCGCGGCAATTCACGAAGAGCATGCTGGTGCTATGGGTGGCACGTAGTTTTAGCCAGACCCTTGTACAGCATCAGAAGCTCATCAACCGTAGAATTTCCAGCATCAACCGTAAACAATGCACCCCGATTGGGGAAATAGATGATGGCACGACATTGCAGATTAAGTTTATTTTATAGCCCTCCCTAACACGACATTCAGACCCTCGTTTGTTGCCAAGACTCATGACTTTATAAATTATCACGTTTAGCCACATCTTTTATCATCGAACAGTTTTATTAAAGGTTCATGTCTGTGGCCAGCGATTACATAAGGGCCGTTTCGTTTAATACTATTGAAAGTGATTATAATGCTACTCATGAACAACAGCTAGCTAATGATATAAGTTTTAAAGACATCAACTTTGGCTATGGATCGTCCATGGTTAACGATATCAGCGCCAGTTACTACAACCTTGATAACTCGCCGAACTACACGCTTCGGGCGCCGGAATATAAAAAGCGGAAACTGCTGGCGCTGTTCACGGGGTCTCCCCGGAAACTGATCTTGAAGAACAAGCTTAGTCCTCAGCAGTTGCAGTACAACATCAAGAATAGTAAGACGCTTGGGATAAATTACCATGAAAATTTGGATGAAATGATCAATAATGAGCCGGATGAGGAGGAGGTGGAGAGTAATTCGGTCTATGGTAATAAGCTTAAAAGCACCAGCAATGGGTCGGTCAGCGGTCCCAAGAGTCGTCGTAAAAGTTATAGTGAGATGACCGATGAAGAGTTGATTGCACTTGATCCTCAGTTTCAAACTACCAAGAGTAAGATTGACCAGTTCAAATTTGATAACCAAAAGACATATTATCTTCCAGAGAGGAAGCTGGTGGCTGTTCCTAAACTTGATATGTTTAAATTGAAGCCCAGTTTAAATTATAAGAGTGTCAATTTAAGTTACAAGCACGAACATTTTTATTTGAACAGAACATTATTGACCATTATTGATGGTAGAAAGCATACGTGGAACTCGCTTCTTTGGCTATTACAATCGGATTTTTTCCATGATGGTGACCATCTTATTATTCTGACGCTATTGCCGGCAAGTGTTTCCGATGAGAGTCCGGTAATATTCAGTAAATGTCAAAACATTATCAATTGGTTCTTAAAGGAGGTTAAACCGAATTTAATCATCAAATTGACTGTAGATTTTGCTATTAATGAAATTAATGAACAGGCCACCACCAAAAAAGATCAGGATCGTTTGGATTATAAGTCATTCATCAACAACTTGTTCAACCAATATATGCCCAATTTGTTGATTTATGGCAATAAATCGTCTAATTTGAACTTCAAGTATCCGGTTAAGATAAAGAATTCAAATAACAAATTCTTGGTTAAGTTTTCAAGTTATTTGATCAAGTATTCCTCTATTCCTGTGGTGCTTGTTAATGCATCTGATGTTGCTATAAAACCCTCAAGAAAGCCGTCGATCGAATCTATAGAAAGTGTAGATACTCTGAGCTCACAAGAGAATGTTGACAAAGTGGACGGTGGCTCGGCACATGAACTCGATGACCTTCTTGAGAGTAATGATACCAGGAAGTTTGAAGCAATGATAAAACGCATTAGTGATAGATCCTTGAAGGAATCCAATGAATATTTACAGATGGTGGATCCCGATAATCACCCTCGTACAGCTCTGCAGCTGAGTTTGGGTATTCAAACTGCTCCTTCCCAGTTCAAAGTTTCGTTTAACAATAGCGTTCATGTGAATGAAAAGATTCACTCCATATATAACAGTCTGTTGCAAAAACAAAACTCGGGGGGTAGTGACATATATAAAGTTAAATCGTTACTTGATAACGGTGATCCCATAAGTGTAAGCAAGTCTAATAAGTCTGCTAGAAGTGATGAAGGTAATGGTATGACCCTTAAAAAGATAAAGAGTGGGTTGAAGAGAGAGGCTCCGAAGCCCGAAAAGAAAAAAAGCATCTGGAAAAAGATTTTTTCATAGAATTTAATTGTAACGATTTATACGAAAGTGATTTCAATTCTAATAAACATATTTTGCAATCGTATAGTTTGAATATTTGACGCTTCGTTCAAAACCGGGGTTTCGGGAACAAATATATCCGTAGAACAAATTGTAATGTGAATCACGTCGTCCGGAGCATTCTTTTTCTACTGGTTCCGAGCTGGCCCGCACTGTGCACCACATTGGTAGCTAATCCCGAGGGCTAGGAACCAATGAGGAAATATTTCCGCCACCCGCGTTACTAAGATGACAAATACATCAACCCCATGCTCAAGTATAAATGAATGAAGCATCGTCTTGACAAACTGTATACAAAAAATGTCCACTTATTTAATCACTGGAGTCAATAGAGGAATTGGCTTGGGCTTGCTCAAGACCGCTGCTGCTAATCCTGCAAACACCGTAGTCGGTACGGTTAGAGATGCTTCAAAAGTCAAAGAACTTGAAAAACTAGGCTTCGCTAATGCGAAGTATATCGTGCTTGATTTCGCTGCTCCGGAATCTGACTTCAAAGATGCGTTCAAAGACCTTGAGCTGTTGACCCCCAACGGAATCGATATCATTATTCATAGTGCAGGGGTCGCCACCACGACTTTGGGAAACACCACCATTGATGAACCTGTTGAGGAGTACCAAAGAGTATTCAACGTCAACTATTTTGGATCGCTTAAATTTTACAAGGCTATTTTCCCAAGATTGGACAAGAATGGCAAACAGTTTAAGCTTGCGTTCATTTCCACCGCCATCGCCTCGTTTACCTCTTCAATATTCTATGTGCCAGTCTACTCCGATAGTAAGATTGCCCTTAATGGTTTGTCCAAGGTGATTGCAAGCGAGAGACCAAACGATATTGTTGTTCCGATCCACCCAGGTACCGTCAAGACTGACATGATGCCCAAGCAGGTTGACTTTGCTGCTCTTGGAATCCAGACTTTGGAACCGGAAGAAAGTGCTGCGGCTATATTGAAGTTGGTCGATGGCTTGAAGTCAGAAGATACTGGTAAGTTCTGGAGTTACAATGGAGACCAGATCCCATTCTAGTTTGTAATCGAATATATGGATTTACTTTTACCGCGCTATTATTTGCAGCCATTAAAAGGCATAACCCAGTTTTCAAGCTTACACAGAAGTACTTTCGAGTGACACTCCATACAAACTCTGCTTCATATACGCCGATAAATACTATGGTCCATTCAGTAGAGCCTTCTCTCCAAAATAAATAATTTGTTAATATTGTCTAAGAAGTTTTTTTGTATCTCGTTGGAGCTCATTCGCGCTTGATTTTCACCATGGAGATAGAGCCCCAAGTAAAACAAGAGGTGGAAACAGAGGTGGAGGTCAAGCCCCAGGTGGAGATCCAGTCGAAGAAGAGGCGAATCATCGTGGAGCCTCGGTTGAAACCATTGCCCTACAAAGCGCACGATCTCGAGACCGGGATCGAGTTGAATAACGTGCCTGCTCAGCTGGTCAATGGTATCCAGTTTTACAGCAACGAAGGCAACCCGCTCAACAAGAGAGGCTATAAGTATAAGCCATGTAAGCCCAATCCTGAGTTGAGGCTGATCATGTACTCGACCACCGATTTACCGCCCTACACGGTCCGGCCCAGTTATTTCGATAAGCTGAGCGGGATTGTGTTTGATGAAACCCTGAAGGTTGTTTCCAATACCCAAGGCTGGCGAAGTGTACGAGCCAACATTGGCGTGAAAGAAGGCCAGTGGTATTTCGAGTTCAATATATTGAGCGCTAATGATGATACCGGTGATGCCCATGTCAGAGTGGGAGTGGCTCGAAAAGAGGCCAGCTTGGAGGCGCCAATTGGATACGACGGGTACGGGTACGGGGTTCGGGACATCAATGGGCAAAAGGTGACTCTAAGCAGACCACAGCCGTTCATGGAGGAAGGGTTTAAGACGGGCGATACCATCGGGATATTAATCGAATTGCCAAGTCTTGAAGATCATTATAAACATTTTGAACAAGAGATTAAGAAAGTATCTAGCCGATTTAACGGGGATGGAAATATCATCAGAGAACAGATCCCCATCAAATACAAGAACCTGTTGTATTTTGAACAGTTTGAATTCACTCCTATTGAGAACATGACCAAATTGCTAAACCCGATCAAGTTATTTGGAGAAAAGCTTTCCAGTCTTGACGAAACAATCGATCTCCCCAAAATCCCTGGCTCCAAAATACACGTCTACAAAAACGGACATAAAGTCGGAACGCCATTCGAAGAGTTGTACTCTTTTTTACCCATTCCCGGCAACCTAAGTCAGGAGCAAAATAGTAACTTCCGAAATTGTGACGACGGGAGTCTAGGCTATTACCCTATGATATCTATATATAAAAAAGCAATTGTGGAATTCAATCCGGGTCCCGATTTTGTCTGCCAGCTGCTTCCTAATGGAATAAGACCCATTAGCGAACGGTACAATCAGAATGTAGTCGAACAATGGTACTTTGACATTATAGATGAGCTAGAAAGTGGCTATTTGGATCATCTTGAAACTCAACAATAGAGGTTTTTTCTTTTTAGTTTGACGAAGTTATGCAGACGAGAAATAATAAAGAAGCCAAAAAATATTTGCAATATTGTATGATGTGGACATATTACATTTATTGTTAACGAAACTAAGATCAGCATTGGCTACAAATTACATCAAAAAATTGGCAGCAAACTTTAAAATAAAATAAATCCAATATCCTTATTCATTAACCTACAGGTTCTCGCCTAGCCAAGAAGTTACAGTTTATTTCGTTTATTCGTTATTATTCCACTCTTAGCCCTATGCATGTACAGTCTTCAACTCCAACTTGAAGGTTATTATTTCTCCTGAATACATCAAAACACTTGTAATGGAAGTCCTTGTTGTCGTATGAGACTCCTCTTGTAGTCATATTCCCACAGGTCTGGCATTTGGGAACGTTATATTTGGCCAAATAGTACCTCAATTCCAAAAGCACCCGAACAGTGGTAATAACATGGCTTTGCTCTATTTCCAAGTACCCCAAGTCAATTAGCCTCACTATAATGGCACGTATTTCCTTTGAGGTCTTGGCCACCTGTCTCTGGAGTAAAATGTTATTTACTAATGTATCCTGTGGGAGGTGGTAATTGTTTTGGAATATTTCATCAAATATATACTTTATGATTTCAACGTCACTCTGCTTGAACCCGCTCAATTCCTTATCGGCTATACTGGTATTGGGAGACGCTGCATTTGCTGCTTGGTTGGTGGCGGTGCTATTGACAAAAGCATACACGATTTCACCAGATATATCATCCATGAACCTATCAATTTTGAATCCCAGCACTTTGATTCCATCGTTCAAGTAATTTATTACCGCGTCCGGGTCAACAGACTCTATCTCGAGCTCTTTACATATTAGAGCCAACTTCTCCTCCAACTCTTTCCTTCCAACGAACTTAACCCCCCTGATATAAGTAAATACTATTCGACCGGCTGATTCCATGCTAAATTTTAATCGCACTTTCGCGTCTGCCAGCTAAGCAGAAGATGCCAAATTCTCTCTCACATGCACCAGACATATCTAACCCGGCATCTTTTAACCCGGGTATAAGATGAGTTTGCAGTTTTCGGAAAGTCTGTTCGATTGCATTCCATACTCGAAAACTTCCATGTGTGGTTCGTAACGTAATGTTCCATGCATGGCAATATACACCCCAGAGCCTATTTTGAGTTGTTCTAATTTTATGCATACTTCGATCTGGCTTCTTTCTGCATTTAGACAGTGCAGAACTGAGTAGGAGTTAATTAAAGATATGCACATGAAGTATGGATGTATCAAAGTGCCTTTCATAATTAGTCATCCAAGGAACGGGTTTATTGCTCGTACGGCTAAGTTCTAGGAGTGTATTTGTTGTCATATGGCAATAAGGTTGAGGGTGGTTGTAGATGGCGCGCTGTGCTGGGCGTAGCAGCACAGTTTGTGGTGGTAAAAACGCCGTACCGTAGGTCTCTCGGCCGTTAAACACCTCTAGCTGGCACTGGCCCTTTCACAAGGTTGCAGTGGAATGATATGGTAAACAAAGCAGAAAATATTCGGGGATAACAATCGTAGAAGTTCAATAATGCAATAACCTAATTTAGCCGAATTTTCATTACCCATTCTTAACCTTAACGTTAAGTCTATTATTTTCATTAATTGAGGAACTCTATATCTTAATTTCTTGAGGTTGCAAAAAATGAGAATACTATCCCGTTTACACAAAATCATGGTTGCAAAATTCTTTACTCTCTTCATCCAGTTGGGAATCTTGCTTGCGTGCAATCCTGGTGTTGATATGGACTGTTTGGTTCAGGCCATGGCATTGGGTGGAGAGCTCCTTGGGGTTTCTCTGGTGGAGTACGACTCAAGAGGAAGTATCGACACAAACCAGCATGAGCTACGGTTGAATATGCACCAGCGACTTGATAATCCTATGATAGAAAGCAAGTTCAGCATTCTATACGGCAAGGCGGAGTGCAGCATTCGGGCTGCTTACGGGTCGGGGATTATCCTGCTGTTTTACCTCCAATCACTCGACTTGGATGAAATAGATATTGCCGAGTTATTTGGCACAAACCCGTACGAGTACCAGAGTAACTTTTTCGTGAAGGGCAACACCACCACCTGGGACCGAGGGGCGTATCACGGGGTGTCTGATCCTCGAGCCGAGTACCATAGGTACGGCGTTGAGTGGACGCCTGATTTCATCAACTGGCTGGTGGACGGGCAGGTGGTGAGGCTGCTTCCTTCTTCGAATAAGTATGGGATACCGAAGAGCCCCATGCAAGTGAAGCTCAGTTTATGGGCAGGCGGCGAGCCATCAAATAGTGAAGGCACCATTGCGTGGGCAGGTGGGCTATCTGATTATATTGGTATGCCCTACACCATGAGCGTCAAGGACTTATTTGTCAGCGACTACTCGAGCGGCAGAGTCTACACGTACGGGTGGGAGAACGGCACCAGAAGCACGCTAGCAGCTGTGGACGGGCAGATCGGTGGGCGTGTTGGAGGGTACCAAGTTACGCCTGAGCCTGCGTATTTGCAGCCAGTGCCTCGCGGGCCTGTCGAAGAGGAAGAGGGAGAGGGAGAGGAAGAGGAAGCGGGAGAGGAAGAGCCTTGTGCCGAAACAGGGAACGGTGATGAGGATGCTTCCAGCGATGTACCTTACTTGAGGCGGCTCGGGGTG
The DNA here is from genome assembly GCA_030563605.1 of Yamadazyma paraphyllophila. NCBI lineage: Eukaryota > Fungi > Ascomycota > Pichiomycetes > Serinales > Debaryomycetaceae > Yamadazyma > Yamadazyma paraphyllophila. The sequence continues at coordinate 183,625 of JAJMJO010000013.1, forward strand.
TTATTTGTGATGGAGATATTGGTTGTGTTGGTATGGATATAGATTGGTATGGATATGGTGGTACGGACATAGATATTGGTAGAATTGGTATGGATATAGACTGTTTGGAGAGCGAAGAAAGGGAACAGAATATAAGGCAAGTATATATAACGTAGACGTGGCGGCCAGGTGGTATTGTGAATGGATGCCAGTACATGAGCACCTCAACGGGTTTCAATCGCATCTGGTGATGCGAGTTTCTGGTCAGCTGGTGTGGGAGGGTCGGGCCCACCGCCAGCGCGCGCCCGGCGCACCGCCGTCAGTCGCAACCTTGGCAGAGTGGCACCACCACGTTCGCACTCATCGGCTCCTTAAAGTCCGTGAAACTTAAAAGGAACTCAAGTTAGTTGAAATAATCAAAAATGTCAATTGAAGGCATAAGCTCGATTTCTTTGGTGACCGATGACGCAAAGAAGTTCTCGTCTACCGCAGACTTCTATATTGCTGCCGGGTTCATCATAGTGAAAAACCATAATAAGATCCTTAACCAAGCCGATCTCTTGGGGGTAAGTTCCGATTCGATTCGTGAAGTCTGGTTGGAAACTTTCCCGGTGCAAGATAAAAACGACAAGGGCCAGCCAGTGCCATTCCAGGAGCTGCTGATTTATCACGGCGATGGCGGTGACGATTTCAGCGAGCCTGTTTTGATCAAATTGAGACTTGTTTCGACTTGTGAACATATAACCAAGCAATTGAGATTCTTCACCCCTGATGTGGAGGCTGCTAGGAAAAAGTTCCCATCTCTCGAAGATCCGTTGGGGAACTCAATTGTGTTGGACAACCATGAAAGTGTGATTGGCCGTAGCTTTGCTAGCACGGAGGAGTTTGTAGAGTACCGAAAGAAAGCGTTGAAACCTCATGGACTGAAGAACACTGCCCCAGCTGCTGGCAATAAAAAGAAGATCGCAGTGATGACATCAGGCGGGGATTCTCCCGGTATGAATCCTGTTGTACGTGCGGTTGTACGGGCGTCGATTTACTATGGATGTGATGCCTTTGCCGTGTATGAAGGGTATGAAGGTTTGGTAAATGATTACATCAAGCAAATGGAATGGGACGATGTCCGGTCCTTCTTGAGTTTTGGTGGAACCAACATCGGTACTGCCCGTTCAAAACGGTTCCGTGAAAGAGCCGGAAGGCTTGAGGGTGCAGGCAATATGATTAAAAATGGTATTGATGCCTTGATTGTTTGTGGGGGTGATGGTTCATTGACCGGTGCAGATTTATTTAGAAGCGAATGGCCTTCTTTGGTGGACGAGTTGGTGTCTACTGGAAAATTCACAGAGAAGGAAGTGGAACCTTTCCGTCACTTGACTATTGTTGGATTGGTTGGATCCATCGACAATGACATGAGCTCTACTGATACAACCATTGGGTCCTATTCTTCTTTAGAACGTATCACCGAGATGGTCGACTTCATTGATGCCACTGCCACCTCCCACTCCAGAGCATTCGTGGTTGAAGTCATGGGCCGTCATTGTGGTTGGTTAGGTCTTATGTCGGGTATTTCCACCGGGGCCGATTACATTTTCATTCCTGAAAAACCTGCCAAACACAAGCATTGGGAAAACCACTTGAAAGAGGTAGTTAAAAGACACAGAGGTTATGGGAAGAGAAACACCACTGTGATAGTTGCCGAGGGTGCGTTGGATGATGAATTGAACCCAATTACTGCTAATGACGTGAAGAATGTATTGGTTGAAATAGGTTTGGACACTAGAATCACCACCTTGGGCCACGTTCAACGTGGTGGTACTGCAGTTGCTTATGACAGAATGCTTGGTACATTACAAGGGGTTGAAGCGGTTAAGGCCGTGTTGGAAAGCACTCCTTCCACTCCTTCTCCTATGATTGGTATTGTTGGTAATAAGATTGTTCGTAGACCTTTGATGAAGGCTGTTGAATTGACCAAGGCAGTGGCCGAGAACATTGAAGCCAGAAACTTTGATAAAGCCATGGCCTTAAGAGATAGTAATTTTGCTGAAAGTTACGATCAATATCTATACACCAGTATAAACGATGATGGAAGTAAAGAGATTGCTGATACTACCAAGCGGTTGAACATTGGTGTGATTCATATTGGTGCCTCGTCTTCGGGGTTGAATGCTTCTACTAGAGCTATTACCTTATACTGTTTAAGTCTTGGACACAGAGTTTTCGCCATTCAAAATGGGTTCCATGGATTGATTCGAACCGGAGAAATCAAAGAGTTACTGTGGTTTGATGTTGGCGGATGGCACAACAAAGGTGGTAGTGAAATCGGTACCAATCGTTCGTTGCCTAGTGAAAACTTTGGTGAAGTTGCATTCCACTTGCAGAAAAATGCATTAGATGGGTTGGTTATTATTGGTGGATTTGAGAGTTTCACGGCCTTGAATCAATTAACGGAACAGCGTACAAACTACCCCATCTTCAAAATCCCAATGATAGTTATTCCTGCCACTGTATCCAATAATGTTCCCGGAACAGAATACTCTTTGGGTAGTGATACTTGTTTGAACCAGTTGGTTAACTACTGTGATGCGGTGAAACAAAGTGCTTCGTCCACGCGGCGTAGAGTGTTTGTTGTGGAAGTTCAAGGAGGACATTCAGGTTTTGTTGCCAGCTATATTGGATTAGTCACGGGTTCTATTGCAACCTACACCCCTGAGAAGCCTATCAGTTTGAATGCTATACAGGAAGATATTGATTTACTTTTCAAGATCTTTGAAAACGATCGTGGTGAAGATCGGAACGGGAAGATAATCATCCGAAACGAATTGAGCAGTAAAGTCTATACTACTGACTTAATAAGCGAGATATTAAAAGAAAACTCCAGCAAGAGGTTTGAGACCAGAACGGCCGTTCCGGGCCATGTTCAACAAGGGTTCCATCCTTCGTCGATGGACAGAGTTTACGCCGTCAACTTTGGTATCAAGGCGGTACAGTTCCTTGAGAAGAACCAAAATACCGACGAAGACAACCACGTTATCATTGGTGTTAATGGCTCTAAAATCGAATGTACTGATGTCAGAGTATTGAATGAAGAAGCCGATAACGACTTAAGAAAGGGAACCCGTATTCATTGGAACAAGATGGTTGAAGTGGGCGATATGTTAAGTGGACGTCTCCTTTATCGCAGACAAGATTAGGGTTTAACGTGCACCCAAGGTCGGGTCCTTGAGACCCTTTATGTCATTGCCACGTCCTCGAGACCCACGTCACCAAGGCTTCCTGGCCTTTAGCAGTCGAACGTCTACGAACAAAGTCGAAAGTGAGATTTCGCTGCAATCTCAACACGTCACTCGACTCACTTAAGAGAGAATGTATAGAACAATGTATAAACTCCGAAATGCGCACTTGCATTCCTAATTCATCTTAGGGGGAACATTTGAAGGATTGATGAATAATTGATCGCTGAGGCAGCAAAAGTTACACCCGGTGCATAGAAGGTCATATGATTGACTTCGATTAGCCTGATGTGAGCAATGAACTTTGTGTGAGGTACGGAGAGACATGGATGGGCGCATGACCGCAAACCTGGAGGCGGCGTAAACATGGCGGGCCAGGACATGGCGGGCCAGGCGAAGCGAAAAGGTATGATGGGAGGAGTCTTCCTAATCCAGGCGAGCTAGAGCTGCGAAAGTCTAAACCCCTCTAAGAGACAATACAAAACCTGGGTACTAGACTGATCAACCGAAAGCGAGAATTATTTTTAGCACTCGGGACGAGAGTCGAGGCTGCAGAGGCTGATCGGCAGCGCTTAATTAATTCTGTGGCGGGTTATGGTCCCCTGTGTCTGTAGCAGAAAGTCGCACCAGCAAAACTCACCAGTGGGGTGCAACATCAACCGTTTTCTGCATATTGTTATTGACTAAATACACACGAACATTAAGTTTGCTGTGGTTATATGCGACTTTTGCATATGGGGATAGAATATTTGTAACTGTCTGCAAGAACCCTAATATTCTCAGGGAACATTTACAACCACACGCCCTGCTACCGATTTTCTCCTAGTCTTGTGCTGTCTCATAGTTTGGCTACCTATTTAGCCGATTAAATACCCATTTATCAACTATCCAGTCATTGGATAATAAGGTGGGGCCTAATTTGTCAATTTTTCATTGTCCACTCCTTAACAGATGGTGGACGTACATCTAGTGGGGGAGATGAGGCTAAACGGCTATATCTTTGAACCTGATACGTCATAGCCTAGTGTGTCTAAGTGTTGCCACATGGTATAAAATATGCTTGAAGTGGTGATTTGCAATAAGTGCATAAGCAGCTATCTAGAAAATATCTTTAATCATACAGGAATTATCATTAACCTTCTATATCTGACCTTTCAGAAAATGGGGATTTTCTTCGGTTCTCAACAGATATATACAATCTTAATTATGTCATATGCTCGTTGAATTGTTCGGCTCATGTGTGACTGGTGCGTAATTATTCGATTTCAACGGCTCGCCACTGGGGGGTGCCGGCATTCGGGAGATTCATGAAGAAGTTTATAATTATAAAATATATTATGGTTTAGAATGAATTGTACCACTCGAAATCAGCCAGTGGGTGAATGATTCTATTTTCGTTTAGGGTTTTTATTTTTAATCAGAACCGACTAAACTATTAGCCCAACAGGGAACTTCGAACAAATGAGAATTGGAAATAAAAAATTAACCCATTACCCATTCTGCATAACCAAAAATTTAAACCAAATTTATTTTAAAAAAAAATCATTATGCGAAATAGCATTTTTTAAATTAAAAAAAAGCGATGTTTTTTTTTTCAAAATGCGGCAGAAAAAAGCGCTAGAGCGAAAATAATTTAAAAAGATCAGATTGTTCAGTCTGTATAAATACATTTTCAACAGCACCTTAAAATTTTCAGTGCTTTGCTAGATTAATTTCTAAATTATTGGTGTGTTTTAAATTAATCACCTACTTTATAAACCGCTAGGCTCTTCATCAGCCCCCCTCCCAATCCCTTGTTTCCTCGGTCCCTGACATCCCAAGGAACTTATAAAACTGGGCTACCATTCTATGGCCCGCCTGTGTCCATCGACCTAATGAGCGTTCCACCTCGCCAACTGCCTCCAGCACCGGCGCTAGATAATCAGGGTGACAAAAACGATCAACAAAATGACCATAATGGAGAACCCACTAATGTGAAGTCGAAAGCAAATGCTACCACAAATACAAACCCTTCTAATACTCAAACCGCCAGCACAGAAAACACTCCAGAACCTCCTCCAGGTGGCGTCAAGAAAAATGCATTTGTCCATAAGCTTTACCTGATGCTTTCGGATCCTCTGCTATCGAAGCTTATTTGGTGGAATGATAATAATGACCAAAAGAATACCTTTTCTTTATTCCCCGGCAAAGAGTTCAGTCAAATTTTGACCAACTACTTCAAACATGGAAATGTCGCCAGTTTTGTACGTCAACTACATATGTACGGGTTTCATAAGGTGAACGATAATAACACCGATAATAGTGTGTGGGAATTCAAACATAGCAGTGGGAAGTTCCGCAAGAACGATGAGGAAAGCTTGGTGTATATTAAACGGCGGAGTAGCAGCAATACCAAAGGGGCCCATGGCGCGCCCTCCCACTCGGCTCCACCCCCAGGCGTAGGGTTCGACTACGGGATGGTCTACCATCCCCATGCCCCGGTCTATACGGGTCATCATATTGCACCTCCACACTCGGTGGCACAACATGGCCACCCGACGGTAGCACACAGCCATCCTCCAGCCCCGCATCCCCACGCCCCTGGTGCCATTCCGCACCATCCCTCGCACACCCACCCAGTCCATCACCAGGTGTCTCATGGCCATCAGCCAGTGTACCCGGTCTACTACAATGAATATGGAGTGCCGGTACAATACATGCCGTACAACGTCAGTTATCCGGTGCCGTATCCGTACCAGGTTCCCGCCTACGGCTATCCTCAGGGAAAAGCCCCTGCTGCACCCACCACGATGCCGAGCCAACCCACCACGATGCCGGGCCAACCCACCACGGTGCCTCCTCCACACGCCCTTGCCCTGACTTCACTGGCTCCTCGTGCCCTTTCAGACCCCCATTTGAGTGCAGTGTCGGCCCCACCACCTTTGGCTCCAGAGCAGCGTCCATCCCTGCAACCATTTCCAAGACCCACCAAGCTCGATGTGGTAGAACCGGTTCCACAGCATGCTCGTAATATTGGCGTCTCGTCTCCACATAATGCACCCGTTCCAGTATATCATCGTCCTTCAAATACGTCTCCCCATACGGTGGCTCGTTCTCCCGCTGTTCATACCTCGCCGGCTTCCCATGTCGGTGCCAATCATAGCCAATCGAATTCGCTGCCAAACACTTCTTTGCGTAGCCCACCAGTGGCTCGTTCAGATATATCGGGTCGTCCTGAATCCACGCTTCATCACCAATATAACACCCTACAATTCAGAAAAATATGGGACTCTCACGGCTCAGGGTCAGATCCCCAACGTCAAAGGAACCCTTCGTTGTTATATGACCCATTGGCTCCAGCACCGGCTGCTGTTCCACCACTTGCAGCTCCTCTTGCCCTGACACATCCTCCTCCACATTCGGGATTCCAAATACCACAAGCTACTTCACTTCCAAGTAGTATATCTGGACGTTCCAATTCAAAAGAGTTCCCCAGAAGTGTTCCATCCCATCTGCAAGTTACCGACAGGTTTAGACCATCATTGGTGGAGTTTTACAAGTTCCAAGATTCGATTTCTACCAATAATTCGATATTTTCAAACTCGTCGTCGATTTCTTCTATTTCATCCCAAAGAGATAATTCGCTTGTGCTGTTGCCAGGCCGCCTGTTAACTCCCCCACCTCCTTCAACAATCAAACTGGCTGCCTACCTGCCGATACTTCGCAGTGCCAGTTCAAGTAACTCGCCTGCTCATAAAGTCACCGTCAATTCGTTGTTGAAAGAGTCTGATGTAGTTCCAGCCGACGTTGATTCTGACCTGAAGAGAAGAAAGATTGAAGATTAAACGATTGATATTACACACTACGACCCTATAAACATAACCAGTACGACCCATAAGCCATGATCACCACCACCACGACCACGACCACTACCACGACTCTACCACGACCAACATGATCACCATGACAAAAATCACGACCAACCAATCTTTACGACTTCTATTTCTTTGTTGTATTATTAGTATGTAGTTTAAGATAGCTATATTTAATTTAATCATTTGTTAATCCCAATTTCTAATTCCCAATTTCTCTCAGCCGAATCTTCGTTCTAGGAGAACTCGAGCATATCTCCTATCTCCAGTGTAGCTGCATAATTCAATTTGACTCGTGTCTCGTAATTTTGGAACTTGACATTCCATTTTCCAAATATAGTCAATCAGGTGACGAGAGATACAATTATAATCGCCCCATATTATACAATTACATCACCCAAGAAATAAAACATAACATACAATATTCCACCCCAATATTATCTGCCTTATGTGAATCCAATTCTGGCTTCCAATGGTCAAAAATAGAAACTTTGAGGATTAATCATAAAAGTAAAAAAAATCAACCCTAACCAGAAACCTTGCATGAATACACCAATAAGCGATCCACTCAGGAGCACGGCAGCCATGCTATTTAAGGGCTACCCTTAGGACTACTTTTCCAGCCCTAAAGATTGGATTAAATGACTGTCAATATATACCTACCCGAAATGTATTAATAGGCTCAACGCACATATTGGTGAAATGGTTGTGCTTTGTCTGGTACTCAAATAACACCCGCCACATGGCGCCGAGTTTGAGCTGGTCTGCATAAGGTATACATACGTGTAGTTAAATTAGGGGTATACCAGTTATAGGGTTTGATATTTTGTATGAGAATAATAAAGCATACAGCAACCATTAAGGTAATAGTCGTCTGACACCGGCTGGTTAGATTAACCTTCACGGTCCACCTGAAGAAATCGACGGTTGCTTAGCCATCGCTAACCCAAACCGCCACATAATAAGCCTTACAATACCATCAAATATGCATTGATTCTATGCGCCCTTCCCAGCAAACGCATCTCCAAACGCATATCTTGACCCATCCGGCAATCCAACCGACATAAGTGCATGGTCTATCCGCCTAGCTGTTGGCTCAAATCTGATTGTTGGTGGAGCCGCTGCGGGGCCTCCGGCGGGGCGTTGTGCAGCCTTGCGGTAGATTGTGCTCCCGCGCTTATAATTTAATCGCTCACTCAAAATAGATTAAACTAATGAGTTCAAAGCTAATGTAAAACTCAAACCATCTCCCATTCCTGTCAACCTGGTGGTTGTGCGGCTTCAATTTAAGTATTGGTGAAATGCCTTGCACTCCTGACCGCCTCCACATCCCGTGCCTGCCACCGTCTGCTACGCATGCCTGGAATAGCTGAAAATTTTGTAAACTTTTTCAGTAATCCTTTCGCATCTTCTGCCATGCAAGCCATCTTATGTTCCTCTCTAGTGCTCAAATATGTACATGACAATTAGCCGCTGCGCACCTGGGTGCATTGCCACAATAACTATTGAGGGTCTGGGTTTTTTCACCACAATAATCTCTGTACAATAGAACCCATTTTTACAGGTTGGGTGTTTTTTTTTTGCTCCAACATTCTCAACGCAAGCTTCTCTCACCAAAACGGGCCAGAAAACAGTTGCTCTGTCGCAGTCAACACGGCCGAACATAGGAGCACCGCCATGTGGCCACCGCCGTTGCTTTCACGCCTCTGCTCACATTCTGTACGTGACCCATCCCACCGTTGTCAAGCATAAATCCCATTGATTGGTAGCACAGCTAACACCGTTGAAATTCATGCAGTTCGCTTTCAAGGTTCGGCCTGTTACATCCAATACATACTGTATGTGTGTGTTGAATCGCTCTTAACCCGGTTACTATTTTGCTCGAACATACTTCTTTATTTTTCGTCTGTCTAAAACCTGTAGTGCTTGCAATAAAACGGGAATCCTTACGCATCATAGGCGGACGGTTACTACCAATCGAGATATAAGGTAATTGAATAGACTGGGGTTTATCCAGCAGATCTACGGGGTTATTCCACTTAGGAATCATGAATACATTAAGTCTATATCATAAGCTTGACCTTCTTCTTTTGGTTTCGGGTGCTACGAGATTCGGTCTCACTGTCTGAATCGGAGCCTGACCACCTCTCTGTGTTGCCATTGGCTTCGGCATTAGCACCGCTAACATTGCCGAGTTTTTTTCTAATTGTTCCGTGGTGAGTATGTGATGTGCCAGTGGAATTTCTTGGTACCTTCGGCGGACGATGATGCGGCTGATGATGCTCAGTCCTTTGTTGGTGTTTGTGCTTTTTCCGGTCCGACGTCTTGACTTTGTTGACGAGCGATGCCATTGCTCGGCTGCTAGTATTATTGCTGGCAACTTTCGTAGAGCGATTGCTGGACTTGGGATCCACAGGATTGAAAAACAGCCCAAGCCGGTCAACATTTTCCCCAATACTATTCAAACTCTTACCCAGCTCTATGATTGGTAGCTCATAAAAGCCGTTCCGTTGTGCTTGGTCAATTTCACTGCTAGGGGCCTTTTTCTTCCCTAGCCACAGGCTGATCTTGGTGTTGGTATTTTGTATCAGAGTTTGGAATTGGAGCTGTAGAAGCTCTTTTCGTTTGATCTCTTCTCTTCGACTCATCCGTGTTCTTGTATATGTGTGGTAGCGTGACTGCTCGGCCGGGGCGTGGTGTGTGCTAGATGTAACTTTGGTGTTGGTGAGGATCAAAAAAAATCCATCGCATCGCTCTTAAAATGAGAATCGAGTATGCAAAAAAAGAATGCTCCGCGACGGGGAATTGAACCCCGGTCCCCCGCGCGACAAGCGGGGATTCTAGCCACTAAACTATCACGGACTTGTATATTTGCTTTTTGTGATAGACCTTCATCTAGTTCAGTTAGGGCAGATATTACTGTAAAAATGGCTTTTGATTAGCTCACCAGAGACAATTGGATCTTTCACGCCACCCAGCAGAAGCTGATGTTTTTAGCAATTTATTATGAAAAAGTATCCCTACGTTGAGCTCATGGTGGTTTTAATTTCATTTGAGAAGTTGTATTTTTCACAAGTTGGCTTAAAATCTGCCGTCTATTCAAACAACTGAACCTTCTTAACTAATTTACAAAAAATATGTAACACCGTTTATTATTATACCGAAACATTTGTGAAAAGTGGCACAGTGTAGAAGTTGTAGATTGAGGCCCACAGCATCATTGTAGTAATAGACTTTGGCTCGTAGTAGTATTGCAGGCGGTAGCGAACTTGGCGAAGAGATGAGGAAAAGTACTGCGAAAGAAAAGAAATAACGCATTGCTTAGCTAGTCTGCTTTTGGTTATGCTGGCCAAGGTAGAAGCATGTCTCCACTGAAGTCAAAAATTGATTATGCAAAAAAGAATGCTCCGCGACGGGGAATTGAACCCCGGTCCCCCGCGCGACAAGCGGGGATTCTAGCCACTAAACTATCACGGACTTTGATGTAACTTACATTTTATAAACGGATCACACTTGTCGGAGATAAGACAGCTTCTTGATATTGGTCTTGTTTGTAAGTATATTGGTTACATTCAACCTTTAGCTGCAAGAAAGTTAGCAAGCAATGTATTATAAATAAACAAAATGTACTTATAAATTTAATTCCTATAGCGAAGGCTTTTCTCGTGCTGGAAAGATTTGGCTAAAACCTGCTTTCTTCAAGAAAAAGATTCGTGACTTCCTGCTATAGAATGTGAACTTCTACTGAGGCAAAGCTCAATACGTTAAGTTCCAATAGTTTGCAGCTCGTAGGGCGAAAGACATACAAAAGTATATGAAGTCAACAATAGACCACGTCAAGATAGCTTCTCCAACAGCATTATATCTACCAATAAACCCAACACAGCCAACACATTCACGCACAAAGCTTATATTACATACTATAAACTCTCGTGCCAGTTCTATAAGCAGAGATAATAAATATATCCTATGTCTGATCTATTGTAGGGTTAAACGGGCAAGGTGTTTATACCAGCCAAACGGTCGATTGTTGGAGCTAAAGCTGGGTGACTTAATACGTCACCAATATATGGAATGGAGCGCAAAAATTGAATGATAGTACCAAAGAAATCACCAAACAATCCAAGAATTCCAAAACTTTCAATAATAAACCCTAAAAATGACCGTTTCAAAAGAATCAATACAATCCCGAACCCAAAGCAAATCGTCCCTCTAATCTTGGTAGGTCTTGTGAAAAATGTCATTGTCCTTTGAGGGCCAATAATTAGAATAATTCCAATAACAAAGAGAATATTTCCAAAAGCTAACAACCCAGAGTCGAAAAATGTCACGATCCCAAGGAAAAATAATATCACCCCAAACGTGGTGAAGCCCACTCCATATTCTGTACGGTTAGTAATTGCTCTCAGCTCATGTTTATTGGTACTTACTTTGTCTATCAGAAAGCCAAATCATTCTGGTGTCAAAATTAAGAAGTCGCATTTTTCTGGCCCAACTGTCGATCTAATATGGCTAGTAAATCTGACCTGTTTGATGATCTTCCACCTCCCAGTTACGAGGAAGCCACCACGGGACCCAGTATCCAACCCGGCCCATCCTCGAGTGGACTGTCATCTTTCCAGAGACCATCTGCAGCGCCACCACCCCCACAACGGCCCCCTCAACAACCAGCTAGACCACCCCAACAGCCGACAAGACCACAACAACCGCCAAATAACGATTCAACAAACAATTTGTACACGGCTAATGTAGAATTACCTTTCCGGTACCCCAAAGGTTTTTTCTGTCAAAAATGCAGAAATCTGGGGTACAAATCCTATAAAAAGTACTGTGCACTGTGCTGGCAACGGTTCTATTTAAACACAAACGCATATAATCCGAACCCAAACTTGCCATTCAGATACCCCAAACGCTTCTTTTGCGATAAATGTAATAATACCGGTATCAAGGTGAAAAGTGGTAAAAGTTGTAAAGATTGTTACGAAAGATTCGCTCCTCGAAACCATGCCAGCTATGGTGGCCTGAGTCTGAGTTTTCTAGACGATCTTTTTGGTTCTACCACCACCACCACCACATATTATTCTCCAGGGCCACAGGGCCCCCAGTTCGGACCACCGCCGGGCCACTACGGACCACCACCCGGCCATTATGGACCACCACCAGGGCATTATGGACCACCACCGGGACCTATTCGGGTGCTACCGGGCGATCCTCGAATAGGAGGTGTCCTTTGTGGTCGTTGCCGTGGTACTGGAATAACCCATTTCCTTCTCGACGAAGAAACCTGCCCAGTGTGTAACGGGGTAGGAAGAATAGTTAATGGACCAAGATATTAAGAGCCTGATTGCACTCCAAATTGAGTAATGCTACGTATTTTTAGTATATTAGTATAGTACAGATAAATATGAATTATGACTATTTAACTAGAAGTTAGATGGGTACTTGTAGTCCTTTAATTCGTAAAAGTTTTCTTTGATGTTTCTGACAGAAACAAATCTGTTCAAAATGTTACCGGAACCAGCCTTATCGTTGGTACCAGACATTCTAGCACCACCGAACCATTGTTGACCAACAACAGCACCAGTGGATTTGTCGTTAAGGTAGAAGTTACCAGCAGAGTATCTTAATTTTTCTTCAAGAGTTCTCAAAACTTCACGGTCTCTGGCGAAAACACCACCAGTCAAACCATATTTGGTGACAGTGTCAACAGATTCAAGTACCTTTTCGAAGTCTGCATCCTTGTAAACGTAGGCAGTCAAAACTGGACCAAAGAATTCTTTAGTCAAGAATTCATGGTTAGGGTTGGTGGTCTTGATCAAAGTTGGCTTGATAAAGTAACCCTTAGACTTGTCGTATTCACCACCAGCAATGATTTCCAATTCAGGATCATTCTTAGCTTGGTCAATAGCACCGGCCAACTTGTTGAAAGATTGTTCGTGAATAACTGGACCCATGAAAGTGTTGACATCAGCAGTAGAGTCACCAATAGTGATGGTGTCAATAGCAGAAATCAATTTTTCAGAGAATTCTGGCCAGACGGATTCAGAAACATAAAGTCTAGAAGTGGCAGAGCATTTTTGACCTTGGTACTCGAAGGCACCTCTTAAAGTGGACAAGGCAGCGTGTTCAACAGCAGCAGAAGAGGTAACGACATGGAAGTTTTTACCACCAGTTTCCCCAACAATTCTTGGGAAGTCTCTGTATTTGTCTTCAGCAACGTTTTGGGAGATCTTGACGTATAAGTCCTTGAAAACTTGAGTAGAACCAGTGAAGTGTAAAGCAGAGAAGGCTTCATCTTCTAAGACCAAATCAGTTACTTGCTTTGGTTCACCAGGAATGAAGTTAACAACACCCTTTGGTAAACCAGCTTCTTCCAAGATGTTCAACAATAAGTAGTTGGACAAAGCAGCGGCAGCAGAAGGCTTCCAAACAACGGTATTACCAACTAAAGCTGGAGCACCCACCAAATTGGCAGCAATGGCAGTGAAATTGAATGGAGTAACAGCATAAACGAAACCTTCCAAAGGTCTGTATTCAGCTCTGTTCCAAACCCCTGGACTACTTTCAATTGGTTGTTCTGAGTACAATTCTTCGGCGTATTTGACGTTGAACTTGAAGAAATCAATCAACTCAGCAACGCTATCAATTTCAGCTTGGTAAACGTTTTTACCTTGACCCAACATGGTGGCAGCTAACATGTCAGTTCTGTATTTGGTGGAAATCAAATCAGAAGCCTTCAAAAAGATAGAGGCTCTGTCAGTCCAAGAAGTATTGATCCATTGTTGTTTGGCATCTTTAGCAGCTTGGATAGCATTTAAGATGTCATCTTTTGAAGCTTGAGAAACATTGGCCAATACTTGTTGATGGTTACCAGGATTGGTGAATGGCTTGGTTTCTTGTTTGTAGATTTTTTCCCCGTTGATGACCAAAGGAATGTCAATTGGCTGGGACAATTTTTTGATCGAAGCTTTTAAAGCATCCCAATCGGCACCGTGAGCTTTTGAGAATTCCTTGACAGGCTCGTTGGTCAAAGACTTTGGAATCTTGTTGAAGGACAACTGAGAGATGAATCTCACAGATCCAGTTCTTAATTTCAAAGCGTTCATTAAATAACTGTGTTTTCAAAATTCGATGGGGATCTGGGGCATTTATATAACATCGCTATCGGACTGGGAGTGGTAACCCATGGCGAGTTCTTGCGCGGAAGGTGAGCGCGAATGTTCCGCGACATTGCGACATGTTTTGCAACAAGATAGGGTTTAGCTACGTAGTCCCGGTTACGCCGTGGGGTGGCAGACTGGGCTGGCGGTGGATACAGGGTGGTAGATTTATATACTACAAGCCAGAAAATACCAGCTTACCCGCTTTTTTCGATCTTCTCCACCTTCTCTGTGAGCTCATCAACCCATTTCTTTATATCGGCCTTATTATTATCAAACTGTTCAATGCTGGAATCCAACTTTTGATTCATGTCTTTAAGGGAAGTTTCCCACTGGCCAACTTCCGAGGCCATGCTGGTGAAGAAACTCTCAAAGTTCTTGACAAACTGGTGTGACTCAATGGAGTCTAAATGAACTTCATTCAATGCTTTGAGTCTCGCAAGGAGTAGATCACTATTGTTTATATGCTGGTCCAAGTCTGGTAAATGGTTCACCAACTCTTCAACTTTATCGGTTTTGTATGTGTCGAGCTCGTCGGAGGTCTTTAGCTTAGCTAATTCACTGGACTCTAGGAGTTTCGTGATTGATTTTTGAACTTCTTCTATATGGAAATTGGGGTTGTTTATGATCTCCACTTTCCTTCCTAAATCACTCAAAATGTTGCCTATGGGTGCTGAGAAATTGCCAAGTTTCGCCTCTATCTTATTGATTTTTTTATCCATATCTATCAAGTCTGTAGCGAATTCGGGGTCCACAGATGTAGACAGAATATACCGGGGTGTCTCTTCAACCGTGTCAAATAATGACTCAAGTTGCTTCCTGTGGTCGTTTTTATCGCTGGAAACATCAGTTTTGAGCAGCTCCACAAGCTCGATTAAGTCTTCAAATCTCTCCAGATTGCCACCCTTTTCACGACCATCACGGAGTTCATATAGCTCCTTTGAAATCCTATTGATTTTTTGCTCCTCCAGTTCTTGCTTGTAAACTTTAAATCCACTTTCACTCAATCCAATATCCAGTGAATACTCAAAATTCACTTTACCATGGATGAACTCGCTGTTGAACCGGCGAAACGAACTGCCAAACTCTACGTCAGCTTCTATAATATCTTCATTCTTTGCCTCTAGTCTAGGAGATTCCGTTATGCTTTCAATGTCCGATGTCTCGTACACAGTAGGCTGATTGTCTGTGTCTTGCATTGGAATCAGTCTTCAAAAGTGCGCGTCTAATTTAAGTGTATATTGATTTAGTTTAGTTTAATTCTGTTTTAGTTTAAGTGTTGGTTTAATCATCAGCCGTAGCCAAGATTTTCATAGTTGGAGTCCACAAAGCTATGACGCAAGAATGTGTTCCAAAGCTTTTCTCTCTTAGGGCTGGTTTTTTTGTGTTTCTTAGGAGGTGCAATCCTACGAGCAAGGTCTAACCAATTCTCCACCAATAAACTATCCATCTTATAGTCTTTGTCGTCGGTACTGTACTCATACTCGTATGCAAAATCCTTCTTTCCCTTGTTGACGTTTTCGAGGTCCACGTAGTATTGTGTGTATCTTAAAGGTGAAAATGTTTGCGGGGTGTAGGCAGGTCCAAGAGGGATCTTGGCCGGTTTCTTGGGTGGAAGCGTTCTGTCCTTCTTGAAGGTGAAAAAGTCCATTGCCGAGAATGAGTCTTCGTCAAGAGATTCAAGGTAATCCATGTGCTTATCTACTCCATTGAAAAACGCATCCCAATCAGAGAATACTGGCTGGTTATTGAGTTTAGTGTTTAATCCGGTAGTATTGTATTCCCAAACTCTTAAACCAGGATTAAAGGTGGGAATAACAGAAGCTGTAACATGGGAGATCGAGTACCGTTCCCCGCTGACTCCTGATTTTCTCTTACCCTTGATCTTACCGTACAAGTCCGTACGAAGACCTTCCATATATCTGACCTTGTTATTCGGAACACCACCAGTAATTTTCATTGGAGGCTGCTGTTCCAAAATGGCGTCATCGTCAGAATCGTAGTCGAAGTCAAGTTCGAAATCAAATTCAGCATCAACCTCAAAATCAACATCCAGCTCGTAGATGTCCATGGATTTTCCTTTGCCTTTCTTTCCTTTGCCTTTCTTTCCTTTTTTACCCTTCTTCTTTCTCAGTTTCTTCAAAGATTTATAGGCTGCTTTTGCATCCAAAGGAATGAAATGATCCATATTCATATGACCGTATAATCCACCAACAATGACATCTCTGAATTCATAACTCCAAACAATATACTTACGCAAACAACTGATATCGTAGTTTTTCTCATTAGGTGGAACATGGCCAGATAACCAAACCTTCATGTTACGAGATCTCATCTCTTTTAGTACTACTCCCAACCATTCAAATAACTTGTAACCTGGGTCTTTACGATTGTCACAATTGTCTACCAATGGGTTCAGCTGAAACAAATACAAAGTATTGATGGACAACACTGCAAGTTGGCCTGGAATAACTTCTTTAAAGAAATAAGCCCCACGGTTAAAAGTATGTAACTGGTTTTGAGGAATAAAATTTGACCATATCTTGAACATTTCTCTGGTTTGAAGAGTTGGACCCGGGGCAAACAAGTTGTGAGGATAGACATCGTTGTTTCCTAAACTAGGAATAAGGTCCACCAACATTTTTCTAGGATTTGAAGTATCGGGGTTTTTAAAAAGCTCGTACAAGGTATCACTAACGTTGTCGTTCATGTCGAAAATATTCATCTCGGTACGAGGATGGTTTCTATCGTTATCATGACGGATGTTATCACCAGTCCAAACGATAAAATCAATTTTGTCCTTCAAATTTTGGTCAATCCATTCGAATGTTTTGTTCATCAAAATCATCGGAGAGTCGCAACCCAAAATGGCATCTCCGTACTTGCCAGCTTTTCCCTTGCCGTCATGGCACATGCTGTCAATGCTGCTTCCAGCCTTATAATACTCATCCGGGTGGATATCTGTGATGTGTAAAAAGCGGCCATGGATGACATGGCTATTAGCTTTTATTGGGTTTCTGAGGGTCAAATTCAAAGCGGAAAGCGAGGACACTTGAGCTTCCTCGAGTGGGATAATGGCGGTTTCAAACACCGCCTGGTTGTAGGAGGAACAGAACCATAGATAAAGGGCCAAGAGTGTAACTGCTACGAACCTTAGCATCTGTTTGGCTTCTTCAAATAATCGCGAACCTCGAAGGTGTCGGAGCGTGGGGATGTCGCGCGACATAGATCCATCTGAGGTTGTGAGTGGGTGAGCTGGATCCAAGCTACCGCGACGACAAGCAATATCGCAGTAGAAAACGATGCTAGCGGTGTCGTTAAAATTAAGGGTCGTTGAACACCGCACTACCAGCGCATCGGCAACTATTTATTCTACGAATGGCTGTGCTATGCTAGGTAAATAATTTTTTCTGCCCCTGATAGCGTTCTAAACCTTGTCTCGTCACTGAGAACAATACCGATTGTAGACCGTATCGAAACGATCTCGCGACAGGCCCATGTGAGAAGGCGAAGCCCTCAGTTTAACAGAAACCCTGATGATATAAATAAACAAATGGGAAATAATTAGACCTAAAATAGATAAATAACCAAATCTCAATTTGAGTCGCTTAAAGGCCAAAATAGACCGCGTCAGTTGTCAAGTTAGTCGATATTAAGTGTCCACCAAACTGGAATCGCAAATTTGTATCACAATTGAACATTCCTATTATAGTTAAATGAATTACTTAATCCAGTTAAATACCCAGAATTACATGCCCCCATTGAGCGCGCTCTCCTTCACCTGCACGCATCTCCTTTGCAAAACGTAAACAAAACGCGGCGCGCTCCAGCTTCTAGTAGGGTAATTTGTTTACCTGTTTTAACGGTTAACCTATCTACTTTAGGAACTATTACAAGCTTTACAATACGGTCCCTGGTATTGTTGGGCAGGCTTCGCATCATCACTGATATCTGCTTGTACACGAACCTCTATCTTTCCAACCTATCTTCCCAACCTCAACCGGTCAATTAACCTTCATCAACCTCCATTCACCACTTCAATCGTCTGCCCATTATCTCTCCATTAGCCCCCAAACCCCATCTAAACACCCGAATGTTACCGCCTTTCTGCGCCCATCCCTCGCAGGGATTTTACCGTGTCCCATAATTTTACCTCATTTATAAATCACGATTCTCAGGATGTTTTTTTATTATTATTATTTCAAAGTTATTTTTCATTTATTTTTTTATTTTTCTCCTGTCAAGGTTTATGTTCTATATAAACTGTGCCATTTCACTAATTTGATTCTGCTTGTATTCTGTTTATTTCATACATTCGTTCATTATGTCGATTCACGTCCAACAAAAATCATACTCAAAGCCAAGCTTGCCTCCTTTGTCTTCCTTATTAAAGGACCAATACAAGTTGCCTTCTATCGACTTCAGTGCCGTAACTTTGCCATTGCCAACCCCAACCCACACCACAGTTTCCACCCCGGCAACCACCCAGGCTCCGGCTCCCCTTCCAATGGTGGCCACTGCTTCGCAAGCTGTATCACCACCGGTTGTTTCGCCAACCTCCCCAACTGACTCATCAGCAATGGCCCCAAAGAAAAAGAGAAAACAAGACAAGTCTTTTGCCTTTATTTCTCATTCGGTCAAAACGTTTCCAAGCCAGGAACCAAGCATCGACAATGCTCCATTGGCTAGAAGAAAGAGAAGAAGAACTTCTCCAAACGAGTTGAATATCTTGAACCAGGAATTTCTACTCGGATCAACTCCAAACAAATTACGCAGAATAGAAATCGCCAACAGAGTTGCAATGACAGAAAAGGCTGTTCAAATCTGGTTTCAAAATAAACGTCAAAGTATCAGAAAGCAAAGCTCGAACGATAAAGAAGTCACGGAATTGCCTCCAACTCCAGATGTTACTATCAACACATCTATCAACAACTCCATGAACAACTCAATCAATAATTCTGTATCGTCTGCCAATACTTCAGTCATCAGCTCGACTCCGATCAAGCCTCACTTACACAAATCACAATCCTTTGCTAGCCCTGATACCCTTAAGTTCACAGAAACTCCAATCATACAGAGAAGCAGCTCAGTCAGTGGACTCGTCGCTGGTAAGCCAGTTTCCTCCACGCCAAACTCATCCTTTGTGGCAGAAGAGGACCTGTCTTTTATTCTTCAAGAGACCAAGAAAAAACAACCATCTTTATTAAACAACTCCAACAGCTCAACCATGACATTCAAGCTTGGAAAGTTTAAGGTCCACGCTGATAAAGAAAATGCTACTACTAAAGCCAACAAAATACAAAACTTGTTGAATAGCGTGGCAGACGAGAGCACTCCTACGAGGAAACCATTGGGTGAACTTAATTCCAACATTAAGCCGGTTGCTGGACAAAAGCTTAACGACGGAGTCCAAAGCTTGTTGTCTTTGAGAGGCGGAAACTGGAAGTAGAACACCACCCCTTCTTTTGTATATTATTGTATATATTGCATCTGCATCGAGAATAAACATTGCATATTTATCGGTTGCGAAAAACTTGGAACCAATTGGGATAAATGCGCGGTTTGCAATTAATTATCTAAATTGGTAAACCCCTGTAGTTGGCTGGGCAACGAATGAAGATCTAAAAGAGTATAGGGGGACTAGTTGGGTAGTGAGCTTTGGAAGCAAATGTTAGACTGGCAAAACGTGGATCTACCGAGGCAACCATCATCTAAAGACCACTTTAAAGTCAGGTACGCGTGAAAATGGGCGAGGTGCTTTCGTTACATCGGTTTCACATAATCAATGTTAGAATCCTAGAACCTGGGAGTCTTTGAATGTGAATCTGCTAGGTTCGAAGACAGGGAGATCACTTTGAACCATTGGATTCTATATTTCCATCCACCATTGACTCAATTGTAAGACGCAAATACTCATTTCTCTAATACTGGCTGACTGGTTGTTTCTGATCCTGTCACTTCATTCACACAGCTCGTAGCACGGGATATTTCTTATTATTAGACCAGTGGTTAAAAATAAAGATAGTTAAGGTTTGCAGAGTTCGAGCTGCTAATAACGAGCTGCTAATAACCAGCTGCTAATAACGAGCCGCTAATAATTATATCGTAGAGGAGGCGGAGGTTAATATCAACATATCGCAACTGGTAGTTTGGCCAAACAAGCACAAACCTTCGTAGGCGTGTTCATCCAATTAAACATAGAGATAAGGCGAGTAGTTAAAAAAGCGTCCAAGAAGAGTGTGATGAGACCAAAGAAACAACACCGCTGATTTCAGTTGTAAACCAAGGCTAAATCATAGAATCCTCGTGATATGTCAAGTAGATCAAGCTTGGAATCTCCTTTATTTGGAAGATTAGGTGGCCAATCATTTCGGATTGGCTATAGTCGGCACGAGTCTTTAAAGTTAACATATTTTCGTAGAGGAAGTCCAAACTACAGTTGGTTATTGTTTCATGTTGTACCACTTAAAGTCCCCAACTATAGTTTGTTATTGTTTCATGTTGTACCCCTTAAGGTGAAACCAGAAAGAAAGCCGAAATATAAGGGAAAACCATAAATCGAACCCTTTGATTACATTCCAGCAGTCTTCGTGAACGATTTGTTTAAATGGTTCCACAACTACAATCGAGTAACAGCCGGCAGATTCCACACCAGCGGATGGCACTATTGTTCTACATAAAAGGCTTATTACCTGCCCACGATTGATATCTCCCCTGAGGATAGAAGCTTCGAGGTGATTAACCAACAACTAGACGAGGGTCTGTCCCTTAGGCTTCTTCTTGTCTTATCTACCCTGAACTCTCGATAAGCTATTGTAAAAAAGTAGTAAGTCCAGCCTTGTGTTCTTATCATATCTTAGAATCTGATTGACATGAGGCGGTGCCGTAACAGACCTTATAGTCGATCTAAAGAGGCTCTAAAACATCCTCCATTTGAGTGCACATAAGCCTGTGATACAACAGCTGTATGCTATCATCCAAGTTTGTCTAGACAGGAAAATGCAGGGATCACAGATCCATACACGTCTTCCATCTGTTATCATTGGTCGTGTAAGAAGAGAAAAATGAGGAACGAAAAGAAAATAGTCATAGCATCACAGTTGTCACATAAAACAAACACCGTATCATGTCCAGGTCCGGTAGAATTGATGAATATTTCTCCAAGTCGTTTAAACAGCACCCTTACTTTGGCAACAGTGGAAATTTAACCTACTTGAAAAATGCGGTCAATAAAATATACGACCATCAATCAGTTTTGATCTCAGTTGATATTGAAGCCTGGGAAGGTGACAACTCCCGGATAACAGAAATCGGGGTCAGCATTTTTGATCCTCTCCATCAGGATGTCGGGCCGTTCCCCAAAATCAGCACCTTTCATTTTATTCCTTCGGAAAATGCCAGTTTAAGAAACGGTAGGTACGTGCCAGATAATAAAAGGTTCTTTGTTGGAAAAGAAACCCATGTAATGCAAATTGAATACATTGTGCGGTTTCTCGACTCCCTATTCAGTTCATACGGCAATAAACACCCATTAGGGTTCCATTTTGTGGGCCACGATATCGGTGCTGATATAAAATGGCTCAAAAGCATAGGTGTAGATGTGCCCAATGCACCTCGAATTGATACCCAAAAACTTATATCCTTCTCCAGTAAGTTAACCAATTTATCCAGCTCTTTGCTGATGCTAGACATACCCCATACTAGTATGCACAATGCCGGGAACGATGCCTATTATACTTTGCTATTGGCGTTGAAATTAACCGATCCTGATGTCAGAGAAGCGTTGAGTCTTGACGAATTCCCTGTGAAAGCAGTTATCAGACGACCCAAACACGGCTCTTGTGTCCAAAACCATATCACTCGAGAGGAACAGTTGGACCAGCTATTGAACGATGGTATTGTGATTCCTTGTCCTCCGAGTTCTGATGTCTGATGCAACACGATTGGTTCTTATCAATAGAATCCTTTATATTGGTGAATATATTTTATAGATCTGTGCAACAAATGGGCAATGGCTTAAATTCTGCACTTATAAACCTACTCAGTGTCCTTGTAGTGGCCTCAGTCACTTTACATAGCTCTGGTGATTAATACCACACTATTTACGTAAGGTAATATATTAAATTACAAATATATAATATTATGGAAAACATACGCTTTCATACTTAAGCACCACGGGAAGTGGTCTTGGTGTGTTGACCTCTGACCTTTAATCCCCAGAAGTGTCTGATACCTCTGTGAGATCTGATCTTCTTCAATTTTTCCAAGTCATCTCTCAACTTGGATTCCAAGTTGTTAGCCAAGACGTGGTAGTTCTTACCGTCAACTTGGTCTTGTTGTCTGTTCAAGAACCAAGCTGGGATCTTATAGTTGGTTGGGTTTTGCATGATGGTGACAACTCTTTCTAATTCTTCTTGGGTTAATTCACCAGCTCTCTTGTTCAAATCAACATCAGCCTTCTTACAGACCAAGTTAGAGTATCTTCTACCGACACCTCTGATCTTAGTCAAGGCGTACATGATCTTAATTCTACCATCAATGTTGGTGTTTAATAAACTAAAATTTGTTAGTAAGTGAATAAGGTTATGGCATGGCTAGCAACGTTTAAATTATGGGGATTATAATACAGTATTCAACCAGTCAATTCTGAATAATGGATATAGAAGCTCATTGGTGTGAAAACTTTTTAGTGGTGGGAGGATGAAGATGAGGATTCAGTATCATGGGGTTTCTTGGGGATACGTTTCTTGCACATGTGTTGGGTGAGGTGGACTATGAACATACCGTAAAATGTGTTGGAAGGAACCTTCTTCTTGAACAACTAAGGACATCTTGGCTTATCTCTATAGTATAGTTTAACTTGTTTGATAATTTTTCACCAACTTTTTTTGTGCGAGGAATTGGCTGCGGGTCGTCCTGTGCACAGAAAACTCGTGAGATAGCAGTCAGGAAGAATGAGGGCTAAACCCTAAAGACAAATGGTGAGGATTTGCGACAATGGTCTGCGACATATCGCGGATTCGGCCTACTCCAGCACAGTTGTAGCGACATTCATCCAACCGTCCCAACTCCAGCACAGTTGTAGCGACATTCTTCTAGTACTCATCTACACATACTTACGATAAGTCTACCATTTACTATTTACATGTATCTACCAATAAACCATTGTAATGCAGATAACTCAATATATACTCTGTCTGCCTTTAAAATATCTCTCACCTCTACTGCATCTTTCACCAAGACATCTGCTTTTCCACCAGGAATATCAGTGGCCTTAATCAAATTGGTTCTTTGATCTTCAGTGATAAACAACAAATTCAATCTCTTCAAGTTGTGGGATTTAATGAACCGACGCATGGCTTCTGGGTATTCAAAGTTGAAATCAAGTATGGTCTTTTCTTGCTCGTTGGATGAGGTGGTATTTCCACCAACAATATATAACTTGCCACTCTTGTATTGTTCCGATAATGCAGTGGCCATGGCCTTATTATATATTTTATTAGGTAACTTGGTTGACCAATCATGTGGTGCTGTGATGGCATGCGCTTTGATAAGGTTATCTCTGTGAGGTGAATTGGCATCACCAACTCTGGCTCTACCACTTCCCTTTTGTGGTCTTAATTTTTTGTGTGAAAATAACTGGTCTCCCTTTGTGATGGCATTCCCGGATCCAACTCTGGCCTTGTCTGCTTCATAAACCACAGCACTCCATAAAAAGTCTCTTCTGGTAGGTAAGTTAAGGAAGTTGTTTGGGAGGGGGACAAATTGGTGAGGTTCTAAGGAAGGAAATGAGCGCACAGATCCAAGGGTATACTTTGGGGGTTGGCGTATGTTGAAGCCCCCGGCGCTGCTGGCATCCGTGGCCAACGTTCTAACTGCTTGTTTAAACATGGTGAAGGACTGGGTGAAAAATTTGTGCGCGAAAGACTTCAAATTTATGACGCTGGCTGGAGTATACTTTTGTTACTGGCGTTAGAATCCCCTTAATGGGTACAACGGTAACGAAGCTATATCCCAGAGTTTCTAGTCTCGAACCATTTTACTAATAATCTCTCAAACTAGTCATTTTACAGAAACATATACTCATAAGTGAAATGTACTTTCAGTTACAATGCCATATTTAGATTGTCCTCTTATCTATCATTCTCCAGTCTATGGTTGAGCTGGCTTCTTATGATCGTTTTCGTCATCACTGTCGATAATAAATTGATCGACATGCCCTTCTTCAAGGACTTCCCCAAGCTCTATTTCATCAGCATACTGTTCTCCTGCTGGGTTATATCCTCCGTTGCCTGATCTACTGAACTTACTAAGTGCCCTTTTGAAAAAACCAGGCTCATTGGTGCCATTTGCATCATCATCGCCAACAAACTGTCTCAATTGGTCTGCCCACTGCACATTCTTCTTTCTACCCGAAGGGCCAGTTTTGATGATGGAAGATGGCCTTGATCTATATGTAGAGTATAAAACATACACTCCCCACACAATCACAATCAATACTATGAATTGTATGATTCTTGTAATCTTACCCTGTCCAGACGTTTCAGTAGTTTTGTTTTGAGATGCTCCTTCGACGGAACTTGGGCTTGAAGATTCAGAAGATTCAGAAGCAAATTGAACAAATGAACCAATGGCCTTCGTGCTAGAAGTAGTGACACTTGCTTTCTGTGATGTTATGCCTTGTGTAGCACTAGAAGGGTTGTTTGTTGAGCTCAGTGGTTCTTCTTCATTCTTAAGACTTCTTTGACCAAGGGGATAAGTAACAATGGTTTTCTTTCCTGTCTTGCTTGCATCTTGTATGTCATAATTTCCGGTGACGATATCAATTAAACTACGAGAAAGCTCCGGTTTATCGAAGGGAACCATGTGGGAGGTATCAAATACATTGATATATGTCAAATTTCTCTCGGTTTTGATGTAACCAGAAACCTTTCCGTCATAAACCCAGTCATATTGATCATCCTCTTGGAATCCGGTGGCCCCATTCCACTTCAATTGTTTGATGAAGTTTTCTGCACCAATATAGTTACAAATGATATCACGATTGCCATGGAATAAAACCACAGGGATCTCAGCCAAAATACCTGGTAATAAGGACACTGCAGGAACGGAGTTTTTGGCCGTGAACTTGTTTCCAACCCTACCATTGCATTCTCTCCACTTCTTCTTCAAAATCAAATTCAAGTCTGATTGAACATCGGGAAGATTCAAGAACGGGTTAACATTTGCCAAATCTGGTGGCCAGTTCATTCCACAAGAGGGGTATGAGTCCTTTAAAGTATAATCATACATGTTATAACACTGCTGATTATCAGGAGCAGAATGATCAATGGTATCAGATAAAATGGCAGTTAATATACCCTCACAGATACTTTCAACCTCAGCATAATCACTCATCCTATTCCCATGCATATTATTAACGGCATTTTGACACTTTTCGTGTTGTCTGAGTATGTCGTTCCATCCTTCGTTTTTATTATCAATCACTCCGGCAGCCACCGCATATGGTAAGTAAGATAAGCTTTGAACTCCTGGATCGATCCATCCATTACCAATCATTAATCCCTTTAAATTATATGGTTTTTCACCGTCCTTTATGTCCTTGTTCCTCCTCAATATAGCATCTGCAATGTAAGGAATGTACTGGCCCGCGTAACTTTCACCTCCAAAGAATATTTCATTATCGATATCCTCGGGGAAAGTTTTGTAAAACTCCTCTAAAAATCTCAAAAATTGCCATGCAACTTGATCTAAGTCGTGGTCATATTCGTCAGAGTAGCTGAATCCGGTACCAGCTGGTTGGTCCACAAAAACAACATCACCAGCTTTATGCCATGACCCCTCATTTTGGATAACTTTTTTATCCAGATTAATTCTGAAAGGACCAGCTTCCATCAAAGCTCCATCCATAGAAGAACATCCCGGGCCACCGTTCAACCAGAATATGGTTCTTTTTGCATACCGAGGATCGATTTTAGGGTCGGAGTATTTCCAGAAGAAAAGGTGGGTATCGTTTTCTTTATAAAGCTCTAATTGACCTGCAAACATAAGAGGAATTTCATCGTCTTTAAGGGCGTCTAAGCCGGGGAGTTTGGACACGAGAAAACGGCTCTTGTCTGAGTCCCGTTTGAACACAGCAGCCTGGGTGTAGAAAAGACACGCAAGCGTTACAAGCAAAAATCTTACCAATATCATCTTTGTGTGAGCATTGAAGGGTTTGGGATTATCAAATCGCGTTAAAAGCGGCGAGGGTTCCCCAGTAATTAACTTGAGTTTTAGCCTATTACTAGAGCTAAATTTTAATTTCCACCACCTCCGTGATAACACTGTTGCAGCATGTGGAAGCTGGGTTTGAATGAAGCCAGGCTCTTGTCCTGTGCTACATTCACATGGATGCAGGCTCTTTTGACATAGAAAACTGCAGCGTTATCGTTAAGGTTTCAGGTACTAAAAATATCTCTATCTACATGTTTTGAAACACCAAAGCAGAATTTCATGTTAACAGTTAGCGTACTTACATATGGCCATCCTTCATGTTTTTGCTGACGGCGGATCGCGGAATAATCGTAGTTGCCCGAACCGAGTAATGTGGTAATGTGGTCTAGTCAACTGAGACTGAGGAACTGTGTAATTTATTTAATATTTACTCACTCAGGTTAATTCGGCATGGCTAAAATTGGACTCATTGGTGCTGGTAATATCAACAGTGTTGTTGCTGAACTTTCGATCAAAGCAGGATACGAAGTGGTGTTAAGTAATAGTAGAGGACCTGAAACTTTACAGCCTTTGGTTGCAAGATTGGGACCTTCTGCCTCTGCTGCTACTGCTGCCCAAATTGCACAAGATAAGGACTTGAAATGGGTGGTTCTTTCCACGCCTCTTACGGCACTTTCTCTGATTCAAGCTCTTGGTTTGAAAGACAAATTGATTATTGATACCAATAATTACTATCCCGAGAGAGATGGTAACATCAAACCTCTTGATGATCGCCAATTCACTAGCAGCAATTACCTTAAGAGCTTGTTAGATAGCTCAAACACAATTGTTAAGGCATTCAACGTCATTGATTCTTTACACTTGAAAATCAACTCCACCCATTTTGGTGCTTCTCAAAGGTCAACTCTCCCTGTGGCAGGTGATGATGTAGATTCCAAAAAGACAGTTGAGTTGTTTATAAATGAACTTGGTTTTGATACCTATGATGTGGGATCCTTATCAGACAGCTGGAAAATTGAGCCGGGCTCTCCCATCTATGTGTTTCCATATCTTCCCCAAGTCCCAGCAGATATCACTATTGAGCAAGGAAAAGTTGAGTTTGTCAAAGTGGGACAACCACTTTCGAAGGATACTGTCAAGGAATTAGTCAGCAAAGCCGAAAATCTGGGTAAGGTTGGAGGAGTGTTTAGCAACACCGGAATCCCTCAATTGGATGCACTTTATGGCACTTTCTTTGCCCTTGCATCTGAAGCTTAAAGTAATATTTAGAGTGAATAATGGACCAGTTTGTTTATGAAATATATTGAAATCAATCTAACTATACAATAAGAGAGAAACTAGCTAGCCTCGAAATGGCTTAATTGGTAGGCTCAACATTCCAGATGTTTTCGGCGTACTCATCAATGCATCTGTCTGACGAAAAGAAACCCATGTTGGCAACGCTGATGACGGATTTCTTGACCCAATTGTGCAAATGGTCTTTATCTTTCGCATCACCTCCATGATGGCCGTAGACCTTTTCTAATCTCTTGTGGGCTTCTAAGAATAAATCGAAGTCATCACTAACCAAGTAATGATCACCGTGGTATTTAACACTGTCGACCAAGGCCTTATAATGGTCATAGTTTCCAAATAATCCTGACTCGATGGCATCAAACACTTTGTTCAATTCGGCTGGAATTTCAACTCCTTGGTAAGTATGGTTGTGTCTTAACTCGTCGACAGATTCTGCAACATTACCAAACAAAAAGATGTTGTTTTCGCCGATTTCTCTGGTGATTTCGACATTGGCACCATCGACAGTACCAATAATCAAACCACCGTTCAAAGCGAACTTCATGTTGGAAGTACCAGATGCTTCTGTTCCAGCAGTAGAAATGTGGTTTGATAAATCGGAACCTGGGCAAATAATTTCTGCTTTTGAAACGTTATAGTCTGGGATAAACACAACCTTCAATAAGTTACCAATTTCAGAGTCGTTATTAACCACTTCTCCAACGGCATTGATTAAGTGAATAATTGTTTTAGCCATGTAATACCCTGGAGCAGCTTTACCACCGAAAATTGAACACTTAGAAACGTAGTGCTTCAATTTAATTTCTTCGATTGAAACACCTTTTGCCAATAATTCCTTAATGGAGATATAACGGTGAATAACAGCAAAAATATTCAACTGTTGTCTCTTATATTCGTGAATTCTCTTCACTTGGACATCAAACAACACAGAAGGATCAACTTCAATTCCAGTGGTTTCCTTGATCAAACCAGCTAAACGAACCTTGTTGTTATACTTGATGTTATCCCATCTAGTTAAGAATTTGTCGTCATTAACAAACTTTTCTAAATCCTTGAGGTCTGTTAAATTGGTCAAATAGTTGTATTCAGGGTCATTCAAGGACTCACTAATTAATTGGGCCAACTCAGGATTAGCCTGTCTCAACCATCTTCTTGGTGTGATACCATTGGTAACATTAGTGAATCTATCGGAGCCAAAAATCTTGACAAAGTCTTTAAAGATGGTCGTCTTAATCAATTCAGAGTGTAATTCAGCAACACCATTTGTCTTATGAGAACCAACAATAGCCAAATGAGCCATTCTAACAGACTTTGGTGAATCCTCTTCAATAATTGAAACTCTAGTTAATAAATCTCTATCATTTGGGTATTTATGTTCAACTGATTTCAAGAAAAAGTAGTTGATATCATAGATGATTTCTAAGTGACGAGGTAATAATCTACCAACAACTTCTACTGGCCATTTTTCTAATGCTTCAGCCATCACAGTATGATTGGTATAAGCGAAAACGCCAGTAACAATGTTCCAAGCTTCATCCCATTCAAGGCCTTCTAAATCAACCAAGATTCTTTGTAACTCAACAATGGCCAATGTTGGATGAGTGTCATTCAATTGAATGGCGATCTTATCTGGAAGCTTTGACCAGTTATCCTTATTGCTCTTCTTGAATCTACGAACGATATCATGTAATGAGGCGGAGACCCAAAAGTATTGTTGTTTCAAACGCAATTCCTTACCCAAGTCAAAGTTATCATTAGGATATAAGACAGAAGTAATTGACTCGGCTCTTTGTTGGGCTGCAACAGATTGCGAGTAATCACCAGCATTAAACTTGGTGAAATCAAATTCTTCAGTTGGTTTAGCAGTCCATAAACGTAAGTTGTTGGTGTTGTCTGTATTGTATCCGGGAATTGGATAGTCAACAGCTACAGCCAAGACTCTATCACCCCCATTCCAAACCTTTTTTGGTTTACCGGTGTTGGTATCATAGGTTTCATAGACGTAACCATAGAAATCAACCGGGATTTGAATTTCATTACGGGTGATTTCCCAAGGGTTGGAATACTTCAACCAATAGTCAGGAGCTTCAACTTGGTAACCATCTATAATCAATTGCTTGAAAATACCGTACTGGTAGTTCAATCCATAACCCCAACCACTATAGTTTTTAGAACTCAAAGAGTCGACAAAACAAGCAGCCAAACGACCCAAACCACCATTTCCTAAAGCAGCATCCGGTTCTTGTTTCAAAACGTCTTCCAAGTTGAAACCCAATTCTTTCAAAGAGTCGCTTGCATTATCTCTGGCGGCCAAATTGATTAAAGCATTATCCATTGCTTTACCCATTAAGAATTCCAACGAGAGATAGTACACTCTTTTGCCATCATGGATTGTCTGCTTTTGTTGGGTGTTTGCCCAATCCAAAATTAACTCATCCCTGACTGCAATTGAACTTGCCTGGTAAGCAGCAAGTTCATCACAATTCAACATGTTTCTAGCCAAAGTAGTTTCGACATGATTGATAAATGAACCTTCAAAAGCGCCTTTGTCGTTCTTGGTGGTGACCTCTCTTTCCTTGTATTGAGCATTTGGGTTGAATGGTTTCAATTTACTGTGTTTAAGCCAAACAAGTTTAGACCCTTCAGGGATAGAAGAGTCAAGAGCAACGATTTGATTAGGAGTAAACCCGGTGTTGGTTCTCTTCAAACGAGGCAGAGGTAACTCAGAGGGAGTTACAAAGTCAGACATGATATTTCAAATAAACCAAGTGAAACAATACTTCAATTGAATAGGAATTGAGTAGTATAAATATGAATAATTTAGGGGTGCAAATTCTGGGATTGTTTGGGCCGATGCTCCTGTATGAGGTAATAAATGCGAAGTTTGGGTACGGGATAGGGCGGCAACTGCCCATAACTGGACGGCCTGCGGCTCGGAGGCACTGGCTCTGGGGGCATCTGGCGCGTGGGGCGCGGAGGCGTGCGTTTGCAACTCCGGTTGTGGTGGTATGATGAATGGCCAGATGATTTGCGTTGCTGAGCTTAATGCAATAGATAGAGATAAGAACCCATCTGAATAGAGATCACTACTCTGTTTAGGTTAGACTTAGAAAAGTGGAATGGTTGTGGTTTGGATTCTTTAGCTACATCAATAGAGGTGGTGTGGTTTGTGAGTTATCCTGCCACAAGTTGAGAAAGTTTGGGAAGTTCGGATATAACAAAGTCAACTAATTGCGATTATCACATAAACTAAGAAATATTATAAAAGAAATTTGTTATTATGTTCAAATCGAGTAAACGACATGTTCTATTTTTGACCAATATGATCTACAAGTCCTTTTAATTACCCCATTTTTTATCCATATATTCTCTACATTTAACTTTTGCACGCTCTGTTTCACACTCCAGATTCTCCTCCATTTAGTCGCGCTTGAAATATTTCGCAACAAAATCATAAGACATGGATCCCAGCAAGAGAATATCATCACACATGAACAACCAGCACCAATTGGCGCTTGTAGACTACTTGGTAGTTTATTCAAATGTCAAGTTGTCCAACTTGGACCAAGATTCGGTCAAAATCGCCGCAGTGGATGATACAAACCTCGATCTTTCTTACAACTTGAAATCAGGTGGGTCTCACAAGACTTCCTTGAAATGGTCCGAAATCTACGAAGACGAAAGCTTGAAGGTTGACTCCTTGAAAGATGTCAAGGCCAAATTGGTTTCTATGGCCAAATACGCTGCCAAAAGACAAGGCTTCTCTCATATCAAACTTACTGATTTTCCAAAATTGACCAAAGAAACAGTCTTGATGATTGCTCTTTTTGCCGTTTTGTTGATTGGTTCTAAGGATATAAACTTGTTGAAACGCTTGTTTGAAAATGATCCATTCACCTCATTATTAACCCCTTACTTCCCTCAAGCGGTTTGGAAATTGTTGGACTTTGCAGGCAAGAATATCAAATATATCTTTGCTGCCATCTACTCTATTCATCTCATTGAGATTGCTTCTTTCACTATTCCAAACATCAAGAAGTACAGAATTCCATTTCCACAAGCTGTAGCATGGAGTGTTCTCCATTTCTTTGAAGGGTTTTTCACCATCAACCAATTCAACGCTTTGGTTGCAACAAAACATTAAGATCCCTTAATGAGTTTAGAGTTTAGATTATTGTCGTATATAGTATGTAGTTAATTGGATAAGATTTCATGATTTCCGTATATTTGAATTAATCAAAGCTTTTGATATACTCTTGGTTCACGATTAGTTCGCTTTTGTTCACTTTTTGTTCACTACATCAGAACCTAATCTATAATTTCCAATGGCATTTCCCCAGTGAATCTTCGAACGGGTAACTGGCAAAAGTCTTCTCAAGTTCTTGAAGTACTTTTGGTTCAATTCATTAAAGTTATCAACTATCTTTAATGTGATTTTATTCTCTGAGCTATTGATAAAATTAATGATGCTGGTAGCAGAGGCATTGATATTTCCATCAACGGATTCCTCGAAATTTAACCGGACATTCCCATCTTCAAAGTAATGAATATCGACTTTAACACCACCAGAAATGGATCCATTCTTAACCACGTAGGTTGAATTCCACTGGCCAGTGTAATAGTTTTCATTATTTAGTCTTTGGCCTATAATGATTATGTACACCGCATCTTGCTTTGGCACGATGGTATAGGCGTACGTGGAAGGGTAGTGGTCTTCGCCATACTGTTCTAACTGATCCACCAAATCGTCAAAATACTCAGGATACTGTTCTGTTGGCAGGTAATCTTCAAGGTCAATGGCCTTTTGGGTTTCAATATCAACGTTGAACAATTGTCTTCCAACGTAGTCGACATATTTCGTAGATCCTTTGTGTTTGTTGTGTTTTGAAGCCACATATGCTGATGATACTACCACGCTTCTTTCATTAATATATTGTTCAATGGAGGCATTGATGAGTCTATCATTCGATCCAGATAAAATGGTAGAAAGATCATCCTTAACGCCTTTGAGTTCTCCAGGGGGAACTGTCTCGACAAGAGAAGATACCAAGCTTTCCAACTCGACTGATTTAGACATGATGTGAGAGGTTTGGTGATAGATTGGAGACTTTGGCGC
The DNA here is from genome assembly GCA_030563605.1 of Yamadazyma paraphyllophila. Taxonomy (NCBI): domain Eukaryota; kingdom Fungi; phylum Ascomycota; class Pichiomycetes; order Serinales; family Debaryomycetaceae; genus Yamadazyma; species Yamadazyma paraphyllophila. Next base: position 216,473 of record JAJMJO010000013.1, read on the forward strand.
GCACAAATAATGGTGGGTACGTTCCTTTACAAGTTGTTACTATAACGTATAGATGACTAAATTGGAATATTCCAAAGTCATTGTAAATGTAATATCTTATATTCGTATATGTAACTACGATAATAAAAATGCACCGGCACCTTCGTTCATAGCTTTTATAAGTTTGTCTCTCATAATTTCTGCCGAGGAGTAGCTTGGGAGCTTCAAGTAGTTTGCACACGTCATGACACTGGGTAAATAATCGTCATCTTTGAGACCACCTTCAGGGTACTTTCTAACCACCGTGAACTCGGGATGCAATGCCTTGAATCCTCCAACAGGTAACTTGGGTGCACCGGTTATGAACTGTAAGAAACTCCTTCTCTCTGACATATCAAAGCTACTTAAAATATCAATCAAGGTTCTAACACCATCCGAGTCTTGGGTGAATCCATGATTAGCATGAAGAGCAGATTTTATGGCCTCATAACTCCAGTCTTCCTCTGCATTTCCCAAGAGTTCTACCAACTCCCCCGAAGAGAACACAGTCAATGCACTCACAGGGAACACCTGTGAAAAGCCGTCCATAAATGCTTTAGTTTGGGGTATAATTCCGGTGTAAATGGTAGCTTCAATCACTTTGCTGATATACAGCTCGATGTTATCAGGGGTAATGGGTATTTCACTACCATTTGGGATAAGTTCATATTTTGGAAATCCAGGAAGGGTGAAACTCAATGCCAAGTCCTCTAAAGTGCTATTATTAAACATTACCGAGCTCTTCTCTTCGTTTTCAACTTTCCTGAACACTTCAACATACTTCATCAAAAAGTGAAGGGAATCCGCAAGCGTTGGATCTACTATCCGGAGACTACTCAAGTTTGTCAACTTTTTCAACTCATCGAACCCGTTGTGGCTGACTGAATGGAGGTTGAAAATTTGAACAATCTTAAGGAATAATGGGTTGAACTTGAAGTCTATGATTCTGGAATCTAACAAGGCTCTAGCGATAAATCTGCCCAACTGAGAAAATAGGTACAATATCTTTGTGCCATTCTCTGATTGGAGTTGAGCCTTGGATAAAGGCACAGGGAATAACCCATTCAAGTTAGAGACCAATTCATCTTCAGGTCCTTTTGGGTTATCGTCCCTCCACATTCTTAGTTTTCTCTTAGAAAATTCCTTAGAAACACTAGAATAGAACTCAAGAGTGGGTCCTAAACCAGATCCCACATCATCAAAGTATTCGATTTCCAAAACCCCAGGACTGGATCCATAGAGAGCCATGACCTTAAGAGCACTTTGCAATATAAGCTTTCTTGACACTCTCACCTTGTGCCTTAATGGCCTACCCAATTGGACTCTTTGTTGATTGCTATTGCTATTGTTGTTATTACTTTCCTGGTTGGTCCTTGCCTGCCATTGGTGTATCAATCTGGAGTATCCAAATGACGTTGATTTCAAAAAGAATATCCTTGAGTCGAGAGGGAAAATAAATGGGAACTCTCTAGTGGTATAAATAGCCCAACTTGGTAAGGTGCCACTGGCAACCACTAAAGTCTCTTCAAGCTGTCTATTCAATTTGACAGAAAGTTTCCAGCTCTTGAACTCATCCGTAGAGACAGGCTCATAAGCCAACGCTTGCGCATATGAATTCAAATCGAATATAACTTTAAGCAAGTTAAGGATATCAATGGCAGTTTTGTTGGATCTAGTCAAATCATCAAAATCAGTATCAGCATTATACAAAAGCATATCTTTAGCGGTTGGTGTTGGAAGAGGAGAGTCTACAGATCTGAATGAAATCTCATGCACCCCATTCCACACTCTTACAGGTTCAACAATCTCATCAGGTTCTGATTGTAATGATCTATAGATTGCCCCATAGATGGTCGTTTCAGTAGGAATTGGTTCGCCATTGATTGAGAACTCAATATGATGTTCATGCTCGTTGCCAGCTTTGCTTTTAGTAGAAGTTTCAATTTCTTCATTATCTGAATTTCCCATTCCATCACTATCAATATTATCTGTGTCGTCAACTGAACTTTGGGCTCTGGTCTCAAATGGATTAGTAGTACCAAGTATAGAGTTCATAAAGTCGAATCTTTGTCTTAAAAATGCACCAACAGAAGCAAATGTTGCAATTGCATGGACAGAAAGAACGATATTTCTCGAGGATGCAGGAAACTTAGAAGCAGTATCAGGATCAGAATCATCAACCAATAACTTCAATTTGATTTGCTTGGCCATTCCTGCTGTTTCTGAGCTATCATGAAGAACGCTCGACAACCGTGAATTGAAAGGAGTACTATTAGAACCAGCGTTCACTATTTCAAAAGATTCAGCTCTGTTCAATGCTTCATGAAGCTTTTCAATAAGGGCTGTTACTAAAGGCACGGAACCGTTTCTTTTCTGATAAAATAGAGCAATGAAAGAATTATTACACAAACTTTCAATTGAATCAGACAGATAGGTCTTAAAGACATCCACCAATTGAGGAACGATTCCAGAGGAAATTAACTCGAAACTTGAAACTCCATTTTCAATGATATTGGCAACTCTCTCCCATACGTCTTGCCACTCGCTGAATTTAAGTGAGGATAAGTCACTCAGCAAAAGGTCTTTCAAAGCGTGTAAAGACTCATTTGTAGCAGAAGATTTTAAGGTTTTTCCATTGTTCTTAGTGTCATCGTATAACTCCTTGGTAGAAACAAGAATATGAAACAATTTGTTGTAGATCTTAAGGCTAGATAACTTGAACTCGTAGTCTTTCGTAAACTCCACATCTCCATACTTATTACTATATGTTGATATGAATGGTCTTGGTTCTTCCTGCTCGTTTTGGTCAGACAAATTGGCTGTCCTCAAAGATTCATACAACGACAACACGTCATTCATTAATCCCTCCTTTTCGAAAAAGTCAATGAATTCCAAAGGATCAATCTTCACCAAATTATAGACGATCAAACACGAACTCAATAATAATGTGTTAGAATTCAATTTGCTAGTATTATCCTCAAGATGGTCGATAGAATTCAGTGTAGATGTATTAGTCCGGTCAGGGCCAGAGCCGAGAGCTTCATCGTCGCTTGAGTCCATATCAGTATCTTTTTGACTCAAAGGTACGTCAGCATCTTTATGACCTGAAGATGGCTGTGGAGAGTTGAAATCCTTGATTAAGCTAGCCTTATTTTGATTGACAACTGATGCCAATAATCCCGAAACAATATCAACACCCTTGATTCTTTTTATATCCTCTTTCTCTGTGAACTTGATGATTCTAAATAAATCAATGATAATTTTTCTTCTCACTTCGAAGTCCATCAATGCTTGGAAACAGTTGATCAAAAAAAACCAAATATCATTCACAAACTTCCAGTAGACGTTTGCCAAAGTCGTCTTATATAATTCAAGTCTTTCGTCGTTGATCTTTGTCTTCTCTTCGAAATCCTCATGACTATTCCTTAAAAATGGCGTCTCTTGGGGACCATACTTTATAGGTAATAAATAACCAATTAAAGTTAGGAACTGTGAAAGTAACTCATTAGGAGTTGCCATGATTGCCTCGATAGAAACGTTGTCATTGGAAGTATTAGAACTTATAGCTTGAAGTTCTTGTCCGGAAGTACTACCTCTATTTCTTGAAAAACGGTTAATTGCCTTTATGATATTTTCACCAATTGCTATATCCAGTAATAGAATAGCAGATATTTTTACACTGGTGCTAGCCAAAATAATCAAGGACTGGATCAAGCCGATACAGGTGCTGAAGTTAACAGGAACTTTGTTTTGTTCGTCAGCATTTAATGCACAAGATTTGTTGGCGCTTATTACGATAGTGCTAACGAATTCCTTTAATAACTCAACCCTGGAAGTAAACAACTTCTCCAACAACAAAGGATGAGACTTGAAACTGTTAACTATTCTTGAAATGGCAAGCCAAGCTTGTTCAATCACGTTTTGGTCGCTGTGGTTTTTAACTATGTCGGAGATATTATCGAATACGCTGTCCACCATATCAAAATTCTTGATGGAGACGTTTGTGCAAGAATTGGCGACGATAGAAAGACACTTTCTCTGGGAATGGACGGTCAAAAAGTCAAGGTATTGTAAGCATGCTTTGAGGCCGTTATTTGATACAATTCGATCATGAGAAATTGCATCTCTTGAGATCATTTGAAGTGTTTGTAATGCCTGCTCTGTTAAGTCAATATATGATATCTCATTAATCTTTGCACAAACAGTTTCCACAGCATTGTTCTTCACAGCGTCATGAATAAAGTCCAAGTGGACTTCCATAAGATTATATAAACAGCGGCATGCCAGAAGCTGTAATTCAAGGTGGTCTGCAAATAGAGGATTATTCATAATATCAACAAGCAGCTTACTTAAATCGTTACCATTGATGATTTGCTCTGCTGTCGGGGCGTTCATCATCAACAACTGTTCTCCTAGCCTATTACAGGATTCAACTAAAAGAAAGGGATCATCTAGCTCCCTTAGGTTCAGCATTAAAGATGCAAATTCGCTACGCTGAGAACTAAAATGCGAAGACCCTCCAGCACCTACGAGTCTCTGGAGTATGTCGGTAAACGTAGCCCTATTATTAGGACCATTAGGTAAGGATCCAATCGCCCTTAAGAAGTCATCAGCAGAACTACCAAACTCGTTATCTTGATTATCGCTTTCATCGTCGTCTTGTGCCCCTTGTCTTCTTTGACTTGCCCTTACCAAATTATCCAAGAAGTTCACGGGATCCATGTTCCCATGGTTGAAATTGGAATCTGAATCTTCTCCTTCAGAGCTTCCATCTGATTCATCTCTGTCACTTGAATCTTGTGGGTCAGCAAAATCACCTAGGCGGGTATCTTGATTTGTCATTTCTTCATCCGATGCATTAATTGAGAAGTGGTCTCTTGATTGGCGTCGTCTTGCTTGTTCAGAGAGCCGTAAAAGGGAGTTTTCTTCATCATCACTGGTGTAATCTTCGTTACTCAGGTCTTGGTCGTGGGTATTGGTGTATTCAGGGTCTGCGTCTACCATATCTGAATCTTCCGAGGACACTAAATGATTCGGTGATGTGCCCGTCATGTCGTACTCTATTTGAATGTTACTAGATGCTGTAGATAGTGTAGTTGAATGTGGTGTAAGAAGGTACAATTGCCACAGAAGCGCGAATCAGGGATTTAGTCGCAGTGTTGGGTAGCATGAGACGGGAGAGGATGTGTTGCAGGCTGAGTCGATGTTTATAGAGTGGACGTATATAGAGTGGGTGTTTGTGATGGTGTACAAGGAAGTGATGGGTGAAATTTGAGTGCTGAATACGGGGTATTTTTCTAGGGAAGTGGAGAGCTTATGAGGTACGGAGTTTGGTGGTTGCAAAAGGTGTGGACGTACCAGGAGATAAGAGATAACCTAGCAGCTGGGTTCCGGTTCCTTTATGGAGGAGGGTGTGGTGATAGTCGTACAATGAACAGCACGGAGAACGTGTGTTCAGGTAAAGTTAGAAAAGTGCAACTGGTGTGTTGTGGCTGATGGTTTGATAGCTGCACAATTAATATAGTGTAGACATACCAGAAAGCCGTTACGTGGAGGTGTTTTCTAGGCATTTGGTAATTAGGAGCGAATACCGAATATTCAAACAATGAAGCCCCATTTAAGTCTCAGATTGGCAACTCGTGTCTGTTGACTTCCATGTGTTCGAAGATCTATAAGGACCAGAGGAAGAAATAAAAGGACAAAAGGACAGGAGAGATAAAAGAACAAAACGACAGGAGAGATAAAAGGACAAAAGGACAGGAACAAATAAAAGGATACCAGGTTCAGGCTATCAATATGCCCGAACTCCCGATGCCCAACAAAGCACCAGACCACAGACCACAGACCACAGACCACAGACCACAGACCACAGACCACAGACCACAGACCACAGACCACAGACCACAGACCACAGACCCCCCAACACCCGAAGCTCATCGGTGATGACAATAAAGAGATATTAACCCTATTGGTATGAGGTTAACCCCACCACCCACGCTGGAGGACCAATTCTGTAATAGGAGGCGGTGCTAGTGACCAGTTTTAGATAATAGCCCCAACTGCATCACTTTCACCCCCACTTTTTATTTTGACCCCATCAACACCCATAAAAATAATATACCCTAGAGATCATCAGCCTGCCAAGCAGCACAGAAACTAGGAGAGAAATAAAAAGAAGCTCAACATGTAGCCGGTCACTGTTTCATTTGGATGCGATAAAATATGCCAAGTCCGGACAAATTAGCGAAGATCAGCACGGTTGTTCCGATGTGACGACTATGGCCATTTGTCACGACTATGTCCATTTGTCACTTCTATGTTCGAGCCGTTGTTCGAATCTGTGAAGGAAAACATCCAGTAGATAAATGTGTGTGGTTATTGTTACCAGGAAGGTTAACAAGGTATCGATAAAATCGCCTACTTTCCGGGGTAAACACGGCACTCGCAACGCTTGCATCTGGAGTAAGCAGCTGCACAGGTTGAACGGATGGGGGTAAGGATGGGGGACGAGGATGGGGGATTTTACGTGGCGAATTGGTTGCTCCTGGGTATGGGGTAAAGAGTCAATCCTCCATCCCAGTCCTCCAACTTCAGGTTATGATACTTTTTGTATTGTTGCTAGTAGTTCGAATCCCCCACTCTTCCTCCCGCAAACCCCACGAAAGCGGCTATCGTGTGTTCCCCCTTTGTTCTCACAGGGAACTTGGGCTTGGGGGTCAAGATCTTTGGCCCTCTGGCATACACAATCCTATATGGAACGCTCCAGACTGCATTAGGGCCGACTACTATCACCGTTTATGGCGAGCTAATTCGAGATGAGCAAGTCCCCCACGTCCCGGGCCACCTGCGTGCCCGCGGTTAAGGTTTTGCATGGTGGATCTCAGTTAATCCGATCGAGGAAAAACATAATCTGCACAAATTAGGTTAAGGAAGTTCACAACTCAAGGCATGTTGCATTTACAAATTGAAGTCTTTCCCTTCACTCTCCAGCCGAAAGAGTGGAATATCGGAACTAGTTTCACCGTTATTGTTGGCATTAATCCCCCAGATATTTCTCCGAATTGCACAAAATTTTCTTTTGTTACGTGCAGGAACAAGCGTGGGGTGAAATCCTGGTTGTTGCGCACGAAGAGTTTCTCCATTAAAACTGACGGGTATTTTGTGGGGACGAGGTTTTCTTAAACTATATAAACTGGCTCATCGTACGCGGTTAATAAAAACTTAATAGTTTTGTGAAGTCAGTTCGTTTGTTTGCTAATTATATCTGTCATGTCCCAAACTTTCGATAAGAAGCCTGAAGTTAACCACGACGAAGAACAGCGTATCGATGATGATATTGCCAAAAGCCTAGCATCAGGCTCTGATTCAGAACTCAGTAGAGATTCTTTACCTGATTCTTTAAGACACATGTCTAATGAAGAAATTGAAGCATTTATGACCAAAACAACCAGAAAAATCGATTACAGAATTATACCTATGTTGGTATTGATTTATATTTTAAATTATTTGGATAGAAATAATATTGCAAGTGCAAGATTAGGTGGATTAGAAGAAGATCTTGGATTGAAAGGTGCTCAATATCAAACCTGTATTTCCATCTTATTTGTTGGTTACATTTTGATGCAAGTTCCTGCTAATATGTTCTTTAATAAAATGGCTAGACCATCTTTATTTATGGCAACTGTTATGACCATTTGGGGTGCTATTTCTGCATGTACTGGTGCTATTAAATCTGACCACGGGTTCGTTGGTTTGTTGATAATCAGAATTTTAATCGGGATTATTGAATCTGGTTTCTTCCCTTGTGCATTATTCTTCTTATCCAAATGGTACAGTGCTAAGGAATTATCTTTAAGAACAACCATGTTATATTCTGGGTCTTTATTGTCGGGGGCATTTTCAGGTTTGATCGCCGCAGGTATTCTTGACGGTATGGATGGTAAAGGAGGTATCAAATCTTGGAGATGGCTTTTCATCATTGAAGGTTGCATCACCGTTGCTGTTGTGCCTTTTGCTTACTTTATTTTACCAGATATGCCACACAATACTACGTGGTTGACTCAAGAAGAGAGAGATGTTATCATGTGGAAAATGAGAAGAGAAGTTGGTCAAGATGATTTAGATAAAGCTACCACCGAAAGCAACTATAAAGAAATCTTTATTTTGACTATCAAAGATCCAAAAATGTGGTACATCACAGCCACCTTATCTTTCTTGGTGGCTGCTTGTGGTGTGACCAATTTCTTCCCATCTGTTGTCGAAACCTTGAACTTTAACAGAATCACCACTTTGGTTCTTACTGCTCCTCCATACCTTATTGCGGTTGTAGCCACCTTCTTGTGGGCCAGACATGCTGATAAAACCGGTGAAAGATATTACCACGTTGTTTCGCCATTGGTGATTTCATTGATCTCCTTTATCATCTCCGCCGCTACATTAAATACAGGAGCTAGATACTTTGCCATGTGTATCATGATTCCTTCGCTTTACTGTTCTTTCACCAGTATCTTGACTTGGATGTCCAACTCCATGCCAAGACCCCCAGTCAAGAGAGCCATTGGTATTGCCATTATGAACTGTCTCTCCAACTCCACCTCCATTTGGAACGCATACTTATATCCCCTGGGTGATGCTCCAAGATATTTGGTTGCATTTGTATGTAACTGTGCATTCATAGCTTTGGCTGTTATCGCTGCCACCATGGCTAGATTCAGATTGGTGCAATTGAACAAGAGAATCGCCAATGGTACCATGAAATGGGAAAAAGAATTGGGTAAAGGTAATGATGGTTCCCAAATCTCCCCAGATTTTAGATTCTTATATTAGTTACGATAATTTATCACGAGTCCTGTTTATTCATGTTCTAAATTGTAGTGATAATCGATCAAGGTATTATAGAGCTCGATTTTCAATTCATCCATCTCGATATCTTCTTTTCGTTTATCGAAATAAAACTCTTCTTCGCTCATTGGAGTAATCACAGGATCATAGCCGTCGAGTTGATACTGCTCAAGGTATGGGTGTAGTATAGCCTCGTTAACCGTGGGCCTTTGCTGTGGATTGAATGCCAATAACTGCTCAAGTAAATCAACTGCACTAACATTAATCAAGCTATTGCCGTACCGATACATTCTTGTCTGGTTATAATACAATACATCGAAAAGGTCTTTCTTCTCAAAGGCAGGAAGAGACGAAAGATATTGGCGAGCTCTTTCGGATTTGATGCAAACGACGTTATGTGGATATAGAATAGGATTGCCCACTATGTTGATCATCAACATCAACTGATGCCTATAATCCTTACCAGGGAATAACGGCTCCCCCGTGATGAGTTCTGCCAATATACAACCCGCAGCCCACATATCTACAGCCTTAGAGTACTCAGCACTAGATATCATGATCTCAGGAGCCCTATACCATCTGGTAGCCACGTACTCAGTCATGTTTGAGATCTCCTCCTCTTGCTCCAGCACATCTAGTCTGCTCAAACCTAGATCACATATCTTTAAATCCCAGTCATAACTTATCAAGATATTCGAGGGTTTCAAGTCTCGGTGAATGATGTTGGCTTGGTGCATGGCCTTCAATCCATTCAACAACTGATACATCAAATACTGTACTCTGTAGTCGTCGATATAGTCGTTCTTGATCACCTCGTGTAAATCTCGAGGCATGTAGTTTTGGATAAGATAGAGCTCGTTGAATTTCTGGTAGCTCTCTGGAATCTGAACGTCTAGGAGTTCAATTATGTTGGGGTGATTATTGAATTTTTTTAAAAGGATAAGTTCTCTTAATGTTCTTAGACAAACAAGTCTATTACTGAAGGCTTCAATCTTCTTAATGGCTACTTTTCTGCCGGTGGGCTTATGGATCGCACTGCACACAACTCCGTATGCCCCTTTCCCAATACATTGTTGTAGCACGTAATTGCTTGATACGTAATAAGTGAGCGTTTCACCGTAGGTATCCTCGGGCATGTTAGGTTCTGGAAAGCTAAGGGGTTTACCACCAATATATATTTAAAAATATTACCACATCTGGTACGCGCACAGTTGCTGCAAATTACGCATCTAGCCATATCCCCACAACCTGAAACATCTTGCAAACAGGACGTTTAGGTTTATTAGGGCTATATCTATGGCCCGAAAAGGAGTCCGTATGTGTTCTGCTATAGTACTTGATCTACTGCTGCCCTTCTTGACTTCGTCTAGGCCCGCCAAACGGCAGAGAGACGTCTCAAATAATGATATCTCAATTAAATGGTTGCGAAAACGTACCACATCAACAAACACACACGCATATTTAATACTCCTGCTAGCTACTCACAAGCCACAACACGTCGCTCTCTCGCCAAAATATTAATTCTGGTACTACAAATTTCTTGCAAAAAAATCTATTCTAGTGTAAATCATTACATGTGCGTTAAAAATATCACCCTCTTGAACATGTTTTGCAACCTGGTCCGCCCCAAATGTTTCAAAGTTTGTCGTAGTACTTACTAAGATCGTAATTGGCTCTCAATTTATCACCATGCTTTTTCAAATATACGAGAATCAACGAGGCAACAATGATTATTCCCGTCAAAATCGAGTAAAGTACCCCCACGCCTAAAGCACGAATCAAGGGCTCCACCACGAATGTTCCTACTGCAGCAAATATTTGTCTAATCAAATTATTGAGTGCAACTCCGGTGGCCCCTTTACCGGGTAAAGTGTCTACCAAATAGGTAACTGTGGTACCGATAACAAGCATACATGCAAATCCAAATATGGCCGTGCCTACTAAGGGAATTGCCCAATGAAGCCCTTTGTCAATAGTCCAACCGAAAATAAGACATGCAGCTGGGAAAAGTAAGATCGCCACAAAGATGTTCCAGGATATTCTTGCTTCTGGTTTAAGGTCTCCATTGTGAGAGTCTGCATACTTCTTAAGCAACCAATCGTTCCATCTGCCACCAATAATAGATGCCATTAAATACGTCACCGAGTTGGGAATATATAACAAACCCGAAATGATGGATGAAAACTTGTATGGCTCTCTTGCATATTCATATGCAATGGTGATGTTGAAAAAATATACCAATGCAAAACTTATAGATGAGTAAGATATGACCAACAAAACAGGGGGGTAGCCTAATAATACAAGGGAATGCAATGGTCTAATTGTGTACTCATAGGCCTCCTGTTTAAATTTCTCGAATCCTTTCAATGGGGGCTTTGTGTTTTGTGACATTGATTTACTAAGTTCGTGCTGTAATGCCTCTATAGCAATTCTTTTGGAGTAGATGGAATGGTCGGTTGTAAGGCGAGAGAGTGAAGGCATAATTGAATCCCCTACACCTTGCTCGGTGATATACTCATTTTCTTCGTCCACACCTTGAGCTCTCGAGTTATGACTTATAACACTTCTTATCAAATCCAAGGAAGGTGCCCTCGAACTTGTATCATCCTTTTCATTGTTGTCATTTTCTTCATTTTCAACCTCATTCTCATCAGCTTCTTGCACAGCAGCGGCCAAAAGCTTTCTGATATTGGCCAAGTTATCTTGAAGTCTTAAGGTTTCGGGTAGAAGAAGTAACGTCATGACAGCAGCTAAGCCCGATGCTATTACCAACACCCATTGGGTAGCTCTCCATCCCCATACTTGAGCAACCACCCCACCTAAAATTGGAGCAAGAAAAGGTCCCATTAAAGGACCCAAATAGTACCAGCCCATGGCCCTACCCCTTTCATTTTGAACATACAAATCACCAATGGTACCTGCTCCCACTGCCTGAACAGAAGCAGAACAACCACCACAGAGGACTCTAAAAACAATCAAAGATCCAATACTTGGAGACAAAGCACAGCCAACGCTGAACCCCAAAAACATCGTGAATGATACCAAATAGACACTTCTTCTACCATGTTTTTCACTGAATGCAGACCACCAAAGAGGGAAAATTCCTAGCGACAACAAGTAAATACCCACCGAAATATTGACTATTGAATCAGTTGTTTTCAAATCATCAACAACGTCGTCAATAGCCGGTAACATAATCGAGGTACCCATAGGACCACAAATAGATGCAAATGCAACCACAAATACAATGGTATTTTTGTATGCGGTTGGATAGTCACGAGCATCTTTATACTCTGGTATAACTGCAAATTGGGCAAGTAATCCTCTTCTTTTATCACGAGCAACTTCAGGGTTGCATGAATGGTTTGATTTGGCACTTCGAAGCTCGTTCTCTAGTGCCGCCGCCAATTCCTCTTCATTTGTGGCCTCGGGGCTATTAGAAGAGTCTACAGCTCTTGTTATGTTCTCGATTCTATGTCTATCGGAATTATTCGCAGTTGCATCCGAATTTATAGATTCAAGGGACGAAATACTGTTGCGTCCTTCGATATGTGTTTCAGAAGGATTGTCTGAGTCTAGCTCACTTTTTGTGCTCATTGGCCTAAGATCTTCTACAGATACCATAGCGTCATTCAACGGTTTTTATAGTTTTTGGATGCCACAAGATTTACCAATAGTGCGAATTTGCATCTGATGATAACGGATCTGCGCAATGCGCAAATATATAAATTGGAACCCTTTTGATTGCAAAATCATGCAAGAAAATTATATGTCTTGGTAGCTGGGAAATCTTGCTATCTAGAGGGGTTAAATGCAGATGGTTTCTATAGAGTCTGCTCCATCAATTCACTCATTGAATACACAAATGGCTCCCTCACATGTAAAGTTTGAATAAATTCACAATATTCTATCCAGCCTTAACCTAGAGAAATCCTTAACCATAACATCATCGTTTCAGGTACAGTCTAATTTGAGTTCCCGTAGTTGCCCCTTTTTTTCTAAGAAAAAACCTAGTAGAGAAAAAGTTTATGTTTGCCTTGCCCATCCACCTAAGCCTGGCATAATTGCTTCAATAACGTTACGCTTGATCTGGTTTATGATAGGCAACGTAACACAATTAAGAAAATTGGGTTGGATATTGTCCCTGTCAACTTGTTAACACTAATTAAAAGGCGCTGAAGTTAAAGTTTATTTTTGACCAATACCCGCTAAAGCCACATGGCGAAACCCTGTACAGAAAAGATGATGTACATATTTTTTCAGAGAACAGATTTATAGTCTATCAGCGCAATGAAGGTGGTGGGGTAGGCAGTGGGGTAGGCATTGACGGCCAGTAACTGGAGGACGAGAGCTGGCGTTACAAGTGCGAGGATGTTTTATGAAAATCTTTCTATGGCTTGGATTGCTACCAACATAGAAGGTTAGCCTTTCCGTCAGCGCCGAGTCGAGACAGATATGGATTGATAAAGAGGCAGCGTGGTACTGCATGCAGTGAAAGGAATAGAATGTCAAGCTTTAGGTTAAAAATAGGGTTTCGACTGAGGATTGTGACAGGCATTTGGCTGCAAAATAGTCTAACATTCCATTGTCTTGGACGACGCAAGTGACTCTTTGGGCGATGACGCAGGCGGTTAGTTGGCCAAATAATCCAAGGTACATGTTTGATTGAAGTGGCATTACGCTGACATGTGCATATCTAATTCTGTTCTAATGAAGCTAGCTGGGAGCGCAATATTTTCAACGGCTGCGTGTCCCTAGTGTCTTGTTGCGTTGCACATGGAAACTATTTTACTTTAATGGTAATCGTTAGTAACCATAAAATTGTGGTGCTTGAATCAAACTGATTACAGCGTTAATTCCAAAGCATATTTGGTTGTCAAACTTAACTTCGGACGCCCTCGGACAAACATTGCGCCAAAGGTGCTGCAAATTTCCCTGTATAGGGCACCCATTCCCGAGCTGTTCTGGATATCTACTGTGTATCCCTATTACAAATTCAGCTAATAGCATGCATGTCGATTCAAATCCACGTTGGGGGGTATAAAGGCAATGGAATGTTCGAGCACTACAGAGCAAGGTATCCACTTTGCTCATGGCATTTTGCGTTCGAGTGTTCATACACTTCGAGTGTTCCTACACTTCAAGTGTTCCTACAACGGTTGAGGACTGCTTACGGAGATTCTTGGATATGCATATCTATGCGGTCCCTTGATTTAGAATTTCAACGAGTGAGAAAGGCTTCTAATCGTCCAAAACTGGTGGCTCAGCATCAACGCCGTGATTATTCAGGCGTGGCGTCAGGACCTCGGTTGGATGAAATCTTCTGAGCCAACGAGGCGCAATCGGATCTTAATGGCTTGGGCTAAGCTGATGAACCCAATCACTGGGTCTTGTTGGTCTCTTTATTTACTGGATACTGCGAGTAACAGAATAGCGAATAATGGATGTTGATTATTTCTTCTTTTTCTTGTCAGCTGTCTTTCTTCTTACAGGTATGGAGCCATGTGTTAAGATACCACTGCAGTATCCAAATATGGCACCTCCAAGACTATCTCAAGAGTCGTGGTAAACTCCTCTATGCTTGTTAGAGACTTTGTCTCTTTTCTTTATTAGAAATAAACCGCCTTCTAACACGTTTTCTTTTGTTAAATATCATACTCCATGGTTACATAGTTAAAGTTCAAGTGATGGTACTTTCAACGTGGCAGAATTGAACAGAAGATAGAAAGAAAGAGGGGAGGGAAAGACAAGTTCAGAAGCAACATGTCTAAACGAAAAAGATATACAAGAGCTGGATGAACTTTACCAACTATCCAGTGCTGTTCTATTAAGTGGTCCCAGAAGCTATAAGTTTTGCGGTTGTCTAGATACTTTGAAATAAAACCAACTAGTACAAAAGAAGGACACTGGAAAATATTCAAAATCGGTTCTTGTCGAAGAAACTAATTCTCAATATTAGTAGCCAACTTTCAACTTCATAAGGAAAACTGGAATATCAAGGAAGGTGAAGCTTTTCTGTTATTTTTCAATATTAACAAAAATCAACTCAAAACTAGACATCTCAAATTTCTCATGATATCGTTTAAAACATGTTTCTGTTCATTCTTTTTTATTGCCAGTGAAATATTCTTCTATATGAATCCAAGTTCAGGCACCATTGAGGTCCAACTAAGGGATAAACGTAAACCAGTTTGAAAGAAGTGCTGAGATACTGTTTATAGGATTTAGCGTTTATGATTATCCGATATGGTGTAACGGCTAGCACAAATGCCTTTCACGCATTAGACCCGGGTTCGACTCCCGGTATCGGAATTTTTTTTCCAGTGCTTGTATCAATTCCGCGAGTCTCGAAAATCCCCTCGCTGCCTGACAAGCGAGTCGATTTTTTAGACTCGCAAGAAAAAGAATGAAAGTCTGGCCAACCTAGTCCACTTTTTCGCAGCGATGTAAATTCTTACATAAGCATCTGATAAGCCAAAAATGAACCTATTCCGGGTGTATTTCATATAAAGCATACAAAGTCACTGCTATGCTCTACTCGCCTTTGAGTTGTGCAATGCACACACTCGCTTATATGAACCGGCAACTTGTCCGAGCGGTTAAGGAGAGACCACATCGGCCAAAAAACAAAAATGCTAAGTCGCGAGTATCCAAAATCGACTCGCTGCCTAAGAAGCGAGTATACTCGCAAAAAAAAGAATGAAAGTCTGTCCAACCTAGTCCGACTTTTTTTGTGCCGCGCAAATTTCTTATGTAAACATTTGAATACTAAAATGTACGTATTTTCGAGTATATTTGACGTATAAAACACACAAAATCACTCCCTATTCCTCTATTCTCAAACATACATCACATAAATATCATTTTACATACTTAAAACTAAAAAACTCAACTCTTTTAGAAATTTTCGAGGTTTTGTCCCTCTTATATTCTCATCGAGATCAATTCTTCCATCCATCATGGCGATTTCAAGCATCTCAGGCACCACACTGTGCGGTGAATTCTGTCAACTTAGATTGGTTTCCTTCTCTCTTGGCCCTCTTTTTTTTGAAATTTTTGCAGCCACTTGGAACAGTTTCCATGACAAGAACCACTCCTCTGGTAGAAACCAAAGCTTAGTCAATCTCTTCTACTACCTTCAACTACCGCTGCCTAGCAGTCAGAATGACTACCTTCCCTTTTCGGGGATTACCTGGCGTGTTAACTTTTACCTTGAAATGCCCATCATTCATTTTACCCTCTTAAAGATATCCAGAGATTGTGAATTTGACAAATTATTCTTTAACAAAATCTCCCTACACCGTGAAGTAAAAATCAGTAAAAAATACTTCCAAAGGCCTGAGTATCCCGTTGTATAACTACAACAACTCCCATCATGGCCAACTAATCACCCATCCCCAAATGTTTTAATATCCAACTTTCATCAGCTATGATCAATTCCCTTTAGGCTTTTGGTAAAACCGTTTAAAGTAACATTCTCCTCGAAGATTAAGACACAAACCTCATTATAAAGAATTCAACCTGGTTAAGAACAGTCCGAAAAAGGGACTGACTTGTTGCAGGGTATTTTGAGCCTAACACACTGTACTCGCTGATACTCGCTCGATACTCGCTCTGGGGTGATTTGTGTGATGCACGCGTACTCGCTTGTATGGACAAAAATAAAACGCTAAGGCGCGAGTATACTCGCTGCCTAACAAGCGAGTATACTTTCTATACTCGCAAAAAAAAGAATGAAAGTCTGGTCAACCTAGTCCGACTGTTTTTTCTTACATAAGCATCCGATATGACTGAAATGAAGTTCTGTTTACCCATCTGATACTGCCCAGTAATCCGTTCTTTCGCATTAGTATAATCTGCTCCCTTGACTGTCTTGATAACAACCCATTGAATTTACTTATTCCTCTAATATTACCGTATCCTAGACTAACCTTCGTCATTTTTGTTTTTAGAAAATGATTTAAGTTTTCTTTATAATTCCGGCAGCTTGTCCGAGTGGTTAAGGAGAAAGATTAGAAATCTTTTGGGCTTTGCCCGCGCAGGTTCGAATCCTGCAGCTGTCGTTATTTTTTTTTGTTTCTTAACTCTTCCTGGAGTGCTTTTTTGTTTCTTAGCTCTACGATGTTGCCTGGAGTCAATGCTAACTTCAAGCCTACAACTTTCCAACAAAATTAATGTACATGACTATACAACTAACGGTAAAAGTCGGGCCTCGACGTATTTAAACCATATTCTGTTAACGCACTGCTTAGGTCTTCCATTGTTAATACTACCTTACCTTGTTGGTTACCAGCATTACTGGAGGATGGCTGCAGCGGTCCTTCTCCTTCAGCTGAGCTTCCAGCAATTTGTTGCAGATTGGCATACTGTTGACTTTGTAATAATTGTTTAGCTCTTGCCTGAGGATTCGACGAGTTATAAACCGCCGAAGAGTTTCTGATTCTTGAATATTCATAGGCATCCTGTGCAACGTCTGATACGAATTTTTGGGTGGCCAACGCAAGAAGCCTCTTTATCCTCACGTCTGATGATTCGAATCCACTTTTAGCCAAATAATAATCGACTACTGCATCAGGAATAATTGGGGCATAATCACCATCCATTAGCTCTAACACCTCCTTCAATGTTTTGTCTTTCCTTGAAAGTTCCGGTAAATCTTGGAGTCCGAAATTGACATTTGGTGATGAATCTTGAGCGTCCCCATTTTTGGGTTGCTGTTTTTGATCGGCTGGTTCAGCATCTAACTGAATGTTGTCATTAATTTCTTCATCATTAAATTCGTCATCAACTTCCTCGACTTCCATGTCTCTTTCCTTAGGATCACTCATGTTGATATATTCCAGTACCTCCAGTTAGCAAAGTATTTCAAATATTGTTTTCGCGATACTTGAGCCGCGATAGAGTGCAATGGTAATATCAGATAAAGACCCATTCGACTCGGTAACATTTGGCAATCTGCTACTGCTACGGGTAGATGGTGCAGTTGGTGCCATGTCTTTGTCTCCCAATGGGCGAGATGCCGTTTTGGCTGGGCGAAGAGGGTTATTTATCATAGATCTAGATGAACCTTTTACTACCCCAAGATGGTTACACCACATTACTTCTTGGGAAGTGGCAGACGTTCAATGGTCTCCACATCATTTTGCCAAACCATCGTGGTGTATTTCTACTTCCAACCAAAAGGCTTTGCTTTGGGATTTGTCCCGTCCTTCTGACAGCGCTATTCAAAATGTTTTACATGAGCATACAAGGGCAATTACAGATATAAATTTCCATCCTTCAGATCCAGAGATTCTTGCTACTTGTTCAATAGATACGTTTGTATTCAGTTGGGATATGAGAACCCCTAGAAAAGCGGTTCAGCAATGGGCAGAATGGCGGGCTGGAGCTACACAAGTGAAATGGAATCATAAAAATCCGTATGAAATAGCCTCGAGTCACGACCATTCTTTCTATATCTGGGATACTAGAAAGGGAGCCTTACCCATATTGAAAATTGAAGATGCTCACGGCGGTAAAATCAATGGGCTCAACTTTAATGATGGTTTATCTAATATTATTACATGCTCCAATGACCATACCATCAAGTTCTGGGACTTGGGTACCTCACATGCCAAACAAGTTAAGCAAAAATTCAATATATTTGATGAAAATAAGAGGTGGGATAGGATTCTGCCTTCTATTATTGTGAATGCAGATTTCCCAGTTGCAAGAGCAAGAACCCTTCCATTTGGATCCGAAAGGGCTTGTGGGGTCATGCCATTGGTGGGAGGTGATGATGCCATTCATATAGTTAATTATGATGAAGCAATGCAGGACTATTTGGAAACAAATAAAACCCAGGTTCTCTCGCTAAATCCAGTGTATTCTTTCAAGGGTCATGGTGGACCAATGAAGGATTTTCTTTGGAGAACGAGGCATGAAAATTATGAAGGTTTCGAGGCTAAAAAGCATTCAAAAGATTATCAATTAGTCACCTGGTCGTCCCTGGACTATGATTTAAAATTGTGGAAACACGATGAAAAATTATACAAGAAAGTCAGTTATGATCCATTATATCTGAAGGTATTTGAAGCATTGTCGGTGAAAAGCCCTCAGGATTCTCCAGAGCCCAAATCTAATAGCGGTGTGGATTCCATAGCTAGCTCCAAAGTTGATTCCAAGGTGAACTCCACGGTGAGCTCCAAAGTGAATTCCAAAGTGAACTCATCCACAGCATTGAGTACTATATCTACTCCTTCTGGGTACAATTACACTTCATATTGTATTGAACCTCCTATAACATTGAGCAATATATTGTTCAAGAATAGAGGTGATCTTCTTTCATCCATGACTATGTTCAAAATTGCCCAGAAACATAAGAACCTACCAACTTTACCAACTCAATTAAACAACTTGACATGGATTTCGGGTGTTAGAATGGGAGGGACGAATGAACAGTCAGATAATGTTAATACTGATAATAGCACCCCTTCTAATCTAGGTGAAGAGATTACCATGGTTGCCCATACATTCCCTAAGGTTAGATTCGAGAAGATATCGGTGTCAACAGGTGAATTAATATTAAGTTTGAGAGGACCTTTACCGATAATAGAATCACCTCCAGAACCAGAAGAAAGCAAAGAACAGACGAAACTTTCAAACGAACAGAGTGTGATAACAGATGATAATGTAGACGCCACTAACAAGACCTCAGTTCCTAACAATGACCAATCGCCTCCTGATATAAAAGAGGCTTCACAGAAGGACGAGGAAACGAAGCAAAATGAAACGACACAAGATCAGGATGTTGAACAAAAGTTGATCTTCATAAGATTAGAAGTTAACTTTCCAAGAGACTACCCATACTTAGAAGACGTCCCTCTTAACAGCAGCTCCAGCAAAAGGTTTCAGAGAAATAATTTCTTGAGGTTTGAGATCGAGGAAACTTATGAGTTAAGTTCTGCTGTTAAAGCTGAAATGATGAAGAATTTGAAAGAAATTGCTCATTTTTTTAGTAATAGGCACCAGAGATTCTGTTTGGAGCTGTTATTGAGATACTTGATGGGTGACAAAGTGAATTTAGATGATGATTTAATGAGAGAGGCGACAATAAAAGAAAATAGTGAAGAGTTGGTGCAGGAGATAGGTAATGAAGGCTGGGCGGATGATCTCATAAATCAACAACCAAGCTCTATTGAATCAGATGAGGAAGATGACGCCTTTGAAGATGAGCTTTCTGATTTTATGCCTGTAATAAACGATGAGGATATGGTGAATAGTACTGGCTCGATAGGTAAAGATACGAATGATCCAGCATCATTTGCTTTACATTCAGATATAACAAAGGCAACCGACGACGCAGCACCTTTTGATAAGTATTATGATTCAACTCCTGTACCAAAGGGATGTGGAGCAATTTGGTCCAGAACTGGGCAGTTGGTATGTTTTTTCATCCCTAAAGCAGAAGACCAAGACGATAATAGGGCTCTACAGAAATTTAGTATTTTCAGATTTACAGATGCTGGTTTCAGTTTGGATACTAATGAAAAGCAAGGTTTTGAATCAGATGACCCTATGAAAGGAAGTGAATCTGGTAATGATAATCATGAGAATAGTGATAGCGATTCTTCGTCAACTTCCAGTGATAGTTTTGACAATGAATGGGATAATATTGGAGAGGACGACTTGACTTCAAGATTCAGAGTCCCCGGCTTGTTTAAAACATCTGTAGGCTTGGGAAATCGCTACATCTCCAGATCTGCTAACTTGAACTTATTGAATAGTAATAAGGGAACCAGCTCTCATCAGAGATCATCTGTTCCTGGAGCTGACCTGGATTTCCATCTGTCGAAGAAGCGGAAAGGAAAGTCAAACAAAAATAAGAACATAGTTGGAATCTTTGACTTCAGTCATTTGATACCAGATAAAATAGAGTTGGCCACTGAATACAGAGTCTTGGGTGATTCTCCCGAAAAGTTAGCCAATTATAATAGTCAGGTTGCTAAGAAATATGGATTAACAGAGATAAGTGACGCTTGGAAATTGCTTGAAATGGTATTGATAAAAGAAATAGAGATGAATTTCATACATCCTGTTTATCATTCTTCCACAATCATTAATAATTCTGACCTCAAGAATATCGAAGCATTGAAGAATTTCAAACGAATGAACGAAATGACAAAAACTCTATTAGGAAACGAGAAGTATAGATTTTATTGGGGAAACCACCCCTTTGGTTATTCGTGGTTAGTTAAGGAAATGATGCAGTATTTCGAACAAAAGGGTAATCTACAAATGCTTGTAATGATCTCATGCATTTTGTACGAAAACGACAAGAACATCGTATCAGATGTTAGTAGTATATTCAACATCCCAATCCACACTCCATATGAAGCAAAACCACAGTTTTCTTCTGCTGTTCAAATGAAACGACTAAATGATTCGATACATAGCGGGATCGAAAGAAGCTACTCATTTCATGAATCCTTTAGCACCGATGTAGGTGATCATAGAAATGAAAGTTTTTACTCAAACTACAAGTACAGAAATTCTCATTTGCTGATGCCTAGGAGAGACTCAAACAAATACACAAGATCTATCAAGTCAGATGATTTTACCAGAGAAGATGCACTAGAGTCACGAAGTCTTGGCCACAGTATTAGCCAAATGTCAAGCCACCAAAATATTATTGGGAGTCAGGGTTTGACAAGAAAGCACCTTTCTACGAGCCCTTCATTTGAACATGATAATAAAATGAAGAGACTGGCAGATTACAGACGGCCAAAGGGTATCATACCCATGAGTAAAAAGCCACCTAAAAAGGGTGGTGTTTGCCCACCTCCCAATGTTCTGATCAAATTTGAAAATGTTGACAGTTTGGATTTGTTCGATGATATTTATACAAAACCCTTACTCAGTTCCCAAGACGAAACAAGGATTAAAATGTACAGAGAGCAATATGCAGATATGTTATATGCCTGGGGATTGCCTGCAAATAGAATCAAAATTTTGAAGTTCAATTACCCCAATTCATCTAGTGATCTACACGAGTCGAAGTTTGAAGAACACGAGTGCTACTTTGGTTTCAGGGAACAAGAAAATCAAGACGAACAAGGGATTAGAACTGCAAGACCGGATGCACGCAATTCAGGGACTTCTAGGGCCACTTATTGGAATTATTGTAACTTATGCAATCTTCCAGTTAGTAAAAGGCTTGTGGTATGTACCAATTGTGAACATGTGTTACACTCAGACTGTGCAGTTGATTGGTGGAAAGATAACGAGGAAGATGAATGTCCTAGTGGTTGTGGTTGCAAATGTTTGAATTATAGACTATAGACAATTTTGCTATTAAATTTACGAACTAAGTCATGAACT
The DNA here is from genome assembly GCA_030563605.1 of Yamadazyma paraphyllophila. Classification (NCBI taxonomy): domain Eukaryota; kingdom Fungi; phylum Ascomycota; class Pichiomycetes; order Serinales; family Debaryomycetaceae; genus Yamadazyma; species Yamadazyma paraphyllophila. The sequence continues at coordinate 238,691 of JAJMJO010000013.1, forward strand.
AATTTATACGAGTATTCACAATTTGATCTTTAAACTCTTCATCCCATTTCTTACACAATTGTTCGAGATATGCCACTACATCTTCAGCACCAGTTCCATCTATTTCACTGTAATCAATGTATTCTTTACCTTTTACGTTTGTAGATGAAATAACTTTCCTGTCTTGTCTTTCGTCATCATTCAAAGCACAGCTAACCAAGGCATTGGCTGAACTATAACCAGAAATGTTATGAATAGTAGACCCTAAAAGTCTAGCAAAGTAAAACAAAGCAAGCATCCCGTAGTAAGTTAAAATGTTCAAGTGTTGATAAAAAACAAAACTGGTGAAGATTCCAGGGTTCACCACATACTGTTGAATGTTGTCTTTGGCTTTCAAAGTCTTATAAGTTCCAACATGAACCAAATCGATTAATCTTTTTGATCCTTCGTAAGGGAGAGGACTTGAAATCAATTCAATATCATTGAATGATAAGTGTTTAGGCTCAGCTACAACGGAACTCACCCAGATGATTTTTCCACCTTTGAGAAGATGTTTAATTTTATGAAGTAAATAGTAGGGCCCAAATACATTGCCTTGGAACAATAATCCCATACCATCAGTTGACTTTAAACCTTTTTCCTGGATCTTCATTTCAGCTTCAGTTACAGCAACCACGGGACGCGTTAAAACATCTTTAATTGCATATAACCAATCGACACCTCTATAACATGTCTGGACAGCATTAAGAAATACATAATCTATTCTTGGGTATTTCTTATCCAACTCGTAGTAGGCAGATAGCACGGAAACCATATTACTGAAGTCCACCAATACATAGTCAAATTCGGCTCTGGTATTCACATTGATTTTTTTGGCATAAGAATTGATACTATCTATTGATTCAATAGCCTTGGGTAAGGTACGAGAGGTGATGATGACGGTAAGCTTTTCGTCCTCCGGTAAATTGTCCAAGAATCTCTTGGCAAGGGAGATCCCAAGGTTTGAACTTCCACCTGTGATGAATGCAACTTTCGTTTTCAATCCTACTGGCATGATGTTTTATGAAAAACCTTGCTCGTATAGATAAATATATCGCTTTCGCGAATATTGGCTGCAATTTATCGACCTTGGTTATGTTTGTTTAGTATCCCAACCGGTATTCTTCTGGGAAAATAAACAGAATAATTCATTAGGCTGGCTCAGATTTAAATCACACATGTGTAGTTGTCCCTATAAGATTGCCACTCCATGATCACAAACTGTAGGTAGGAAAAAAATTAAAAAATATAACGACAGCTGCAGGATTCGAACCTGCGCGGGCAAAGCCCAAAAGATTTCTAATCTTTCTCCTTAACCACTCGGACAAGCTGCCGGAATTTTATAGAAAACTTAGATCATTTTCTAAAAACAAAAAAGAGAAAGGTTTTTGTTTATACGGTAATATTAGAGGAATAAGTAAATTAAAGATAGTCAAGGGAGTAGATTATACTAATGCGAAAGAACAGATTACTGGGCAGTATCAAATAGGTAAACAGAACTTCATTTTAGTCATATCGGATGATTATGTAAGAAAAAACAGTCGGACTAGGTTGACCAGACTTTCATTCTTTTTTTTGCGAGTAGAAAAAGTCGACTCGCTTCTTAGGCAGCGAGTACAAGGAGTATACTCGCTTGTTAGGCAGCGAGTCGATTATCGAGCCGCGCCTTAGCATTTTCTTTTTTTGGCCGTCTCATTAAGCACTCGGACAAGTTACCGTAGTGCCTGGTCTTCTCGTTCGAATAAAATATATAAAAGAATGAATTAGTGAAGTTTATATTGAAAGTTTAAAAATCTTACTGTAGAATTTGAAAGCTGTATATGGGGTAGTTTGGAAACTTCTATAGACTCAAGGGGACAGACTTTCATTTTTTGACGTAGACTCTGTGCTATACCAAGAGTAGTTTAGCGAGCCTCGCGGTATTTCCCCCCTAAAGTTGTCGCTAGCTAATGGTGAGATCCAATACAGAGCTCCGTCACTACAAAAAACTTGTAACAGCTCTAAAGGCACCAACATATTAGAATGCTAATTCTTCCCTATAAGCCGGTTTGGTGACGCTTTCCAGGTAACAGTGGAAATCCTACTACACCGAAGTCAGCCAAATACTGTCTATATTATGGCTAAATTAATGCACTATATTCCTATTTCATTATGCTGATGAGAACTAATTAAACAAACCCAAGGGCCTCACCTTAACTTGTAAAGCATCCAGATCACAAAGAACCCAAGCAATATTATACCCACCGTTTTAGTTAAGCTTGCGTTTCGATTCATCACAGTTCGTAATTCTCCACTTGTCCTTTTAACCTTGAACATTAGCTCTCCGAAATTATCATTCAACAGATCAAGAATCAGGTTTTCTTGGTTAACGTTGCTGTGAATATCATCTACAGTAGTTCTGAACAGGCGTAAAGTCAGGGCTAGTTCATCAAAACGCTCATTATTTTGATTCTCTCTATGAGAATATAAGTTATCGGACATTGTTGATGCAAAACAAAATCGATACCGAAATCGAAATCGCGAAGGATTAAGGGCTGCAATTTATTCACGTTCATGAAGTAAATCTAACTAGATGTAAAACCATTACTGGTAGAAATGTTTATAAAACTACAGACTGAAGTATTAGGTCAGATCTCAGCCAAACGCACTATATAACGGTGTGAACTATCCTTTTTAACACATGATCCCTATAAATTGTTAACCGAAGGAAAGTTATTGATATTCAGGTACAGTGGACCGTGTTGGTTTGGTGCTGGTGCCTGCGAGTAAGTGCCCTCCTGAGACTGAGGGGCATTCTGGGGAGTACCTGAATATTGAGCTTGGTTGTACTGAGGCTCAGGGTATTGCGATCCAAACCTTGGGCTGGTATAACCCTGTGACCCCAGTGTATTTTGAGCGGCTGGACTCTCACCGTTACCAAATCCGTTGCTTGTAGGCTGCATGGCCATATAGGATGGATCATTTGGAGGTGGCTGGTATCTATCGAAGCTGGGATATGGAACCGGGCCTGTGGAATTAGGGGGAGAGAATTGACCATTTATTCTTGAATTCATCAGCTTGTCCACCAAGTCATTAAAGTACTTGACCTGAACATTCAACTGTCCATTTGATGCAGTGAGCTCTTCTCTTCGTAAACTATACTTGTCGATTGCCTTTGCTAACGCAGGACGTAATGGTAATACTTCATTATAGAGTTGAGTTATTTCATCTTCGTTCAAATCTGGAGAATTTGTTGATAATAATCCAAGTAAGCGATCAACCTTACGCATCTCATTTGTCATTATAAAAGCCTCCTCCTGTGATTCTCTTTCCAATTCCTCGGGAGTCTTGCTCATAATAGGGGTGACATAATTCAATGGGAAGATTCCAACTTTTCCAGTCGGTAATGAACCCCTCCACCAGTCTCTATAGACTGACTCTATAACTGTAATAACATCGCCTTTTCTGAATGATAACTCATCTGGTTCATAAGATATTAAATCATATAATGCTCTAACCTTTGAAACAGTGGCGATGGTCTTATCTTGTTCCTTGTTATCTTGTTTAGGCTCTGGAGCTGCTTCATGTTGCTGAGTTTCAGGTAAAGGTTTATCATTCAAATAAGCCTTTCTGACAGCTTGCTCTCTCTCGTATTCCTGTAATGACAACTTCAACACTCTTTGAAGATCTTCATCTTCTTTAGCTTTATCTTTCTGACTGATTTCCTTCTTAGCCGGTTTATTGGGTGCATTTATGTCACCCAAACTATTGCTATCCTTGGATATGTATTGTGCATACTCACTTGTTATGGTCTGATAAGCATCCACCATTGGTTTAAGCAGAGGATCACTTTTGAAGGATCCATGCAATTGGCTTATAATTTCTGTGATCTTATACTTGACTGTCTTATGAATCTTTCGATCGTTCAATTTCTTTATCAAGCAGTCATGAAGGAAGGATCGGGTAGCTATTTCTTGTTTCATACGAGATCCACAGTTTTCGGCCACTGCTGTTATTAATGCAAGAGTACGAAGAATGATATTTGCATCCTTGGTATTCAATCTCAAGGTAATGTACTTAATAGCTGATTTGGTGTTTTGTTCAGGGTTAGTTGAAATGCTGTCACAAACATCTAGTATGTATTGCCAATTGTCGCTCGTCAACGTAGCATCTGTCGCTTTATTGATAAGCTTCTCAAGCTCATCTGAACTGCCTCCTTGTCTGAACATGATAGAAATGATGGCAAGCGCGCTTAATTTTGATAAGATCAAGTGAGAATCTGTAACTTTAGCATACGTATGATTTCAACGAAAAACTATTCTGGGAATTACCTTGCAACGCAATTAGCGGAGAAGGACCAAGAGCTTCAACAGAGTGTTCGTATAATCGAATCCCAAAGGGTTCAGATCGAGCGCCAAGCTCATCAATTACGTGCACAGGAAATGGATTTGAAGTGTCAAGAAAAACAAATCGAACACCAAAGTAAACAGATTAGATATCACGAAATGCTTCTTACTGAGAAGTCAAAAGAGATCCTTGATACGAGGGCTTTAATTGCCAATAAGCGCTCATTGTCCACCCAAAGTTCGGCTCAATCGTACACGTTCCTTGATAATAAAAGAGCCAAGATTGAGCTTGAAAGCAAGATACACACATCAGCCTCTGATGAGAATACCGGAAACGGCTCGGACCTGGCTTCAGATGTTTTTGATTTCAAACCAGCTGAAGACTCCTTTCAGCTGTACGAAGAGCCCCCTATTGTAGACTCTAAATGTCTTTCTCTCTCCAAGCAGAAAATGGCGGTGACCCCAAATGCGCCAAATGTAGAACGTATTCACACTCCTGGACTGGATCCCAGAAGAGTAATTGACCCCAAGCTTTGTAGTCCACCTATCTTACCTCAACGTGTTGTGCCTCCAAAGAAACAACTTTATGACTATGAAGCTGCTATCAAAATTGGCTTGGCTGATTTTTCCGAAAGAGCTCGGCCCCCTCCCGGAGGTTGGTATGAAATCCATCCTAGCCATTTGAATAAAGATTTTGCCATGGCTCGAGAACTCTCAACCAGTATATTAAGTTTATGGCACGAAGACGAATTTGAACAAGATAGAGAGGGGCACCCTTGTATCTTGAGATTGGATGCGTTGTATGGCCCTTCTTGGCGCAGTAAGAGAAGCCGTTTCTTCTCTCATTATTATTGCCAGAAAGCCTTGATTTCTTTCCTCAAGAGGGAAACTTCCGGGGTCACCGAGGTAAATCCAATGAAGCAAAGAGCTGATAGGTTAAGCCCCGATCTAATTGATGGAGTTTCTAATCCTTTAAGGAGTTTACTGTTGAACCAAATGGCCAAATTGTTGGACCACTACCGAAAGTTTATGAATTTAAAAGTTAGTGAAACATTCGATCTTGTTAGGAGAAACTCAGATACCTTGGCTATCAATATGGTGAGATACTGGAGAACCAATCCACAATGGGATCTTGATTCTGTAGCAGTCTGATTTTGTTTCTCCATTTTCAGGGAGATGAATTTAGTCCGTAGACCTACCTTTATATCTGGGATGACGAGATACGGATGGAGAAGAATTCTTCTCAAGTAATAAACAGAGTTAACTATTACTCGTAGAATTTGGCTGCGAAAACCGCAGAAATAAAAGGAGCAGAGATTTTGGAATCAAGTCGCGCAGAAATTTCATCAAGATGGCACCCAAAGTAGCAAGGGCATACGATAATAATTCTTTAGAAAGAATCTCCAAATCAAGGGCAGCTGGTTCTGCTTTACTCACGTTCCTTGCCTTAGGGCTATTGGCTCTTTGGTTCTACCATTTGTCATGGGCTATCAAAGTCGTCAGATTCAACGTGTATGGCGACATCTTAAGTAATGTTGTGTTCGGATTCGGAACTCTTGGTGCCAATACCTTATTAAGTTACAGGAGTATGACCTTGTTGAATGAGATTCTTCTTGATAGCAAGATTGACTCTGATCACAAAAAGTATATTTAAACAAGATGGATCAAGAAGTCCAAGGTATCCCTGGTTTGGCTGTACGGCACGGACCATGATGAATTATTTCAGTTAAAACGACAGCAAAACAGTATTACAGATGATAGAATAGCATGACGGATCAACAAATACTTTACGTACAATATAGTATATCCCAAGCCATATGAATATAACACATACAAAATGTTTTTCTCTACTTGAAGGCAACCATGTTTCAATCTTGATCTGATTCCTGTAGAGTGTTGGTATCACGAGTTCTTCACGTTTATATAGAAGATTGACGAACCTACAGAAGATAAACTTTTCACTGCCAAGATCGTAGTACTGTTAAAACTAATACCCACTGACAAAGCCAAGTGAGGTGCCCAATATTACAGTTGCATGCACATATTATTACCTGCAAACACCTTTGATAGTTGTTGCTGTAGCAAGTCAAGTCAGAATACTAAGGTGGTACACGAAACTACGGTAGGAGCACAAGAGATGCTGGACTGGTTCAAACGCAACCCAATCCACTTTAAGCTCTTTGTCCTCTTTAAGGTTTAGCCAAAAATTGACACCCTCATCGCATCACAACAATACAAAAGCTTGCCTATTTTGGGACGCCTGCCGTTTCCAGAATAAAGCGGTATCAAAATGTCCAGGATTATGTAATCGCACCAAGTTCGTGCTCATAAATTTTAACGCTTTAAACCCAATAAGATTGTGTGTTTATTTTGATTGAGCGGATCTTGAGTTTTTAAACTATGACATCACGTCGTCAATGATAGGGGTTTTTCAATAACCTATTAAGATAAGAGCTTGTAAAAACAATTAAGTCTCGTTGCCATATACCTTTGTAGTGGCGAGCTGGCCGCTCCCCGAAGTAGTACCAGGCATCTCGCAAACCTGCAACCATTGCTGGTTCCAGTCTTACCATTTAACCTCGGTGTAATGCCGGTGTATCGCACTGCGGTTATGCAATTTTTGCGCGTTCTTTTGAATAGGAGAACAAACGTGCAAAAACCACATCAAACAAGCATAAAACTCAAAGATTTTCTCCATATTTCAAAACATTTCATTCGCGATGTCGACTGCTAACGATTTATCGGTTCCTGTTTCTCCAAAAGCCCAACGCCGCCGCAGAGGTTCCTCTGTGGGCAAGTTTGATGTGGGTAATCAATCTCCAAGTCTTTCTACCATGAACATAACTAAAGCTCAAAGAAGGAAAAGTACTGAAAGATTAGCTGAATTATCAAGAGATTCAACTACCGACTCTCAAATCTTTAAGAAAATGTTGGTAGCATATAGAGAATTGACTTATAGGCATACATGGGTCCAACCATTTATTGTTTTGGTTGTCTCCGTTCTTGCTTGGTTAATTTCTAACCCTGAGGGTGCACTTCACCAATTCTTAGAAAGTTGTATCGTGCCTGCTTATGCTATTCCAGGCACAGACCAATACGGCAAAGGTTCTAAGGATTTCCTCTTTGTGATGTACTATGCAATTTTCTTTGCCTTCTTCAGAGAGTTTTGTATGTGTATTATCTTGAGACCATTGGCTCTTCATTATGGTCTCACCAAAGAAAATAAGATTAAAAGATTCATGGAACAAACTTATGCCATTATCTATTTTGGTATTTCTGGTCCTTTCGGGTTGTGGATCATGTCCAAATTGCCTATCTGGTTATTCCAAACCACACCAATGTATGAAACTTATCCACATAAGACTCATGATTTCTGGTTCAAGATTTTTTATTTGGGACAAGCCGCTTACTGGCTTCAACAATCGGTGATTATGGTTTTGGGATTCGAAAAACCAAGAAAAGATTTCTTTGAATTAGTATTCCACCATATTATTACCATTGCTTTAATTTGGAATTCCTATAGATTTCATTTCACATGGATGGGTCTTTTGATTTTTGTCTCCATGGATATATCTGATTTCTTCTTGGGTTTATCTAAAACCCTTAACTACTTAGACTCACCATTGACTCAATACTTTTTTGCATTGTTTGTAGTTATCTGGGGATATTTAAGACACTATGTCAACTTGAAGGTTTTGTGGTCTGTCTTGACTACTTTCAAATCTGTTGGTGAATGGGAATTGAATTGGGAAACTCAACAGTATAAATGTTACATTTCCCAGCCAATCGTATTCGTCTTGATTGCAGCATTACAAATTGTCAATTTGTATTGGTTCTACTGCATTCTTCGTATTGCTTATAGATGGGTGATATCTGGTGTTGGAAAGGATGTCAGAAGTGATGATGAGAGTGAAGAAGATGATGAAGATGATGATGAAAAAAAGAACCAATAATTTAACCAATCTTTTAACCAGTCTCTTGTTTGGGCATAAGCCCAAACTCAGTTAAAACCTTCGCGTTTTAACAAATTTAATATTTTAATAACTTAATTTTTAATACACTAATTGTTACATGAAGTTAAATATATCGAGCGAAGAATTGATAAGCTACCATCGAACAAGATTCTCTTGTAGTGAAGAAGATTCACATATACGGCAGTATATACTAGAAAACGAACCCGCGATTTGTGCTTCTTTAAATGACGACTGCCCACAAGAATTGGTACTAGGAGATATTGAGTTAGATGTAGAGACTTTGGATACCTGGGACTACGAAGAAAATGATCTCACGAACAGATACCTTGAGCAGCAAGAAAAGCACAAACTTCAGTTCAAAAGAGAAATCAAAGAAAAAGGTTTAGATGAAAAGCCTAAACCACTTAATTATTAAATCTTTACATATAACATGACATTACGACTAATTATATTCGACCACTATATACAAATGAATATACTCAATCCTTGGACTTATTATAATTTTCAATAATACTTTTTCTCTCTTGGATTCCTTCTTGGGCAGCTCTAGATAATATACCTAACATTAAAGAAGAGACTCTCATAGAATCATCGTTAGATGGGATTGGGTAGGTTAATAAGGAAGGTTCCATATCAGTATCACATAGACCAATGGTAGGGATTCTCAGCTTGATGCACTCGTTAATACAGTTTCTATTATCTACTGGGTTCATTATCACAATTAAATCTGGTTTAATTAACTTGCTCAAGTCAGCATCTTGTAAATTTCTGTTGGTTGGTTTATCCAACATGTTGATTTCAACTCTAACTTCACCAGGTTGTTGGGTGACTTGAGTGAAATTAGTGATGGTGCCTGGAATCCATTTGTTCGATACGTAATACCCGTTACTTCTATTTGCAGCTTCTTCAAGGGCTCTGGCTTGTTCCCAATTTTTCGTGGTACCCACAAACAACACCAATCCACCCTTATTGGCGACACCCTTGATGATCTTGACGGCTCTCTTTAATGCTACTAAAGTCTCGTTCAAATCTATTAAGTGAATACCATCATATTCCCCATAAATGAAAGGCTGGGTAGAAGGTCTCCATAAAGCTTTGGCGTGCCCCAAATGGCATCCAGCAGCTAAAAGACTGGCAATGGTAATATCATTAATAGACTTTGGCTTCTTTACCTCATTCTTTGGAATGTAGACATCAGTTAATTTAGATCCCAAGTTACCAGAGTGTCTGGTATGGTTTAAATATCTTAAATATAATTCCTGAGTCGAATAGTTGTGATGTTGGGCACTTGGTTTCAAGTATGGGTGTTCGTGTAATAAAGAGCTGTGGGCAGTAGATTGGATAGTTGAATCACCACTAAATGGATCATCAGTGGTAGAAAATACTTGTTTTTTGGCAGCTTTCTCGGCCCATGGTCTATTGTTGACTTCATATTCTGGTAATTCCATGTTTTTAACCATAAATTCTTCCAATTCTCTCTCTAAATTATTGACTTTATCCTGGTCAATTTGCAGTAAATCGGCACCAAGCTTCTCCAATCTCTTCTGGATCAATGTGTTGGGCGTTTTATTCAACTGGCTTATCAAATCAATAGAATTTTGTTTCCATGTAACAAGAAGCTTGGCCCTTTCTTGAGCTTCTTGTTCTCTAGCTACGGATTCAGCCAATGCTTTTTCTCTTGAGTTCAACTGACGTTCATCGTTACCTTTGTGTTGTTCAGCGCCAGCTGTGCCACTCTCAGAAGTGGGTGTGGAATAAAAACGTTGGGAAACGCCTCTTCCAACTGTTCTGGAGGACGATCTTATTATTCTGTGCATGCTTTGTGAAGTACCGTCTCACCTAAAACTTTTCACTTCGAATTTTTCAGCTCGCATTGAACAACTTGATTTAAATTGCCACACACGACCCTGGCGATTAGGCTGCTAATTTTTGGTTGATTATAGTCGGAATCGCTTAATAGACTGGTATGATGAGTTCTAGATGATATACATGGTGTAGCGTTAACGCAAGCTTATATGCCTGGTATTTTATCTTGATTCTCTAAATTTAGTGGTTTTCACGTTTCGTACCAAAGCGTTTACCTCCAAAAAAATCTCACCATACCCTCCAAGTTGTGTAAATTATCTTGATCATTCTGGATATATTCCTGGTTTCAATTACAGTCTTAATAATACAAACTTCTGAACCATATGGTTGGCACCATAAAGTTGCAGCCGCGCATTCACTAAATACAATGAAATATTATGAGGAGGTCGAGTTTAAACGGTTTGTGAATCTTACTCTAGATCAACTACCCTCTGAGAGCACAGGTGAGATTATAGTGCTTAATAGACTGCTATTTGATACCCCCCTCCTGGAGGGGCCTGTTTCATTTAGCGCTATCAATGCAATTCATCGGGTTGAATTGAATTACGTCGATGAAGTATCTGATATAGAGAATTTGATAGCTTGCTACATGGAAGATGAAAATTTGGGCATGGTTGGAATATACGGATCCATTGAGGCCGTTTGTGAGGATGCAAAGAAAATGAACTGGGTTTTATATCTATTGAGGCGATTGACAGAGCAGGGTATTACGGTGATGTGGGGGAATAATAGAGCCCTCGAACCAAGTATACGGAACATGGACAAGCACCATGAGGATTCAGCAGAGATCCCAGTCCAACTTATAGTAAATAAATGGGCTACGATATATAGAATTTAGAGTCTATACTTACCTTAATGAATATAATGAAGATGATTTAATTGGAATACAAAACTCATAAATAAACTAGACGTATATTGAATGTACAAGAGTGTTCATTATTTGGCTTCTTCGACTTTTTCGTTTGCTTCTTCAGCTTCCTCAGCTTCTTCAGCCTCACCACCCAAAGCACCGAGATCTGGCATACCACCAGCACCACCCAATTGGCTGGCTAACTTACTGATATCGAAATCACCACCAGCACCACCAGCACCGCCCATACCTTGCATCATGGAGGCCAAGTCTGGCATACCACCGGCACCACCAGCACCAGCACCGCCCATACCTTGCATCATGGAAGCTAAGTCTGGCATACCACCGGCACCGCCCATACCTGGCATACCGGCGCCACCCATACCTGGCATTCCAGCACCGCCCATACCGGCCAAGTCGTCTTCTTCTTCCTTTTCGTCTTGTTCATCTTCATCAACCCATTTGTCAAAATCAGTCTTGATGTTTCTGTACTTGACTTTTTCCTTGGTCAATCTTGGCCAGTATTCTTCTTGCTTGTTTTTCTTTCTTAACAAGAAAGAGATGTGGTTTCCAGAATCAGAATTCTTTTTGGAGTTTTCAGTGTCAATTTCATCAAAAAATTCAATAGCAAGTTCGTACTTTTTATCGCCATCTTGAGAAGCAGATGAAAAATCCAACTTAGTGGAGGTCAAGTCAATCTTGACATCTTTTACGTCAACAACTTCAATGGTTAAGAAAATGACATTCTTGGATGCGTCTTCTGGGTTAGATCTCTGGGCCCACTTCACGTTAGGTGCAATGACAGACATTATTGGAAAGAATTAATTAAAATAGTTGAACTTCGTCGGTTCGCGCTTAAAAAGCGTGAGAATATTAGGCCAGATTTCGAGAACCTTCGAAAACAGTAAGGTTCAATCTGAAGTGGATTTTGAAGATAGGAGGAGGGAAATGGTGGTAATGGCATTATAAAATGACACTTGTTTATATAGCACGTAATCAGATCTGGAAGTTAGATTTAAAACCCAGTAGCAGTTGAGCACTCGCAGCATAATTTGGCTGCAAATACATCAATACCCCACATACCAAAAAACTTATACACTTACGATTTCACATTCCAACTTATGCTGAAATGATCGCACCAGTTAGTGTATTCTATCACACCATGATGGTCTCCAAATTTCACCATGATTGTCTTCAAACTTCACCATGATTGTCTTCAAACTTCACCATACAAGTAGGTTTTTAAAATTGCTTTCTGATTCATCGGGTGCTTGATAGCAATGCCACCGATTTATACTTCACCCTGTTCTCTTTGAAACCCCAAACCATCAATGTTTCCATATTCTTGAACTCTACCAACCCCCAAACACCATTCCAATTGCATATCTGACTTCCTCATCTCCGTGTCATAACACCGACAACTCGCACTTGATCAGTAAAAATTGACCTCACACTATCTAACCCCAGTTTCTTTCTCGTATAGATGCCCTATACCCAAGTGACATTTGCCCATGCTAGATAAGTTACCTATAGAAATCCAAGTCCAGTTATTGAAGCTTGAGCCCTCAAGTAGTTTGAAACTAGTCAACTCCCATTTTTATTTGCTTTATAATGATTTATTCTATGAGAAATTGATCACCAGTTTTGGTGACGATATCGTTCAGGTGATAATCAAGGTACTTCCTTGGCTACGTACATATATACGTACGCTTGATCTGTTTAGACTTCATTCTCGTCGGGTAATAGCTAAAAGACTTCATTTGCTGGAACAAGTGGACTTTGAAAACCCTCTTAATGTGATCTATGTGAAAGATTCATGGAAATATGTATTCTCCATGATAAAGAATAAAAGGTTATTCGCTGAATACTCCGATTACCGTATTGATGAGCCGACCAATTACATCTACAACCATTTTGTCGAAATCAATAGAACTTATTTATTGTCATATTCTAAGAGTGTTTGGTTATCTCCTGGTGAGTATAATCTTAATATAGGGTTGGTGGTTAAACATGGGAACGGGCTAGGAACTACAAAATTTGAAGTGAAGTATGAAGATTCTGATGGCAAAATGGTTTACGAAACCTTTTATCCGCCAACGAATATCAACGATATCTTACCTAAAAAGCAGTTTTGTCTCTTGAAACTTGGGACTTTTAGTATCCCTAGACCAAGAATGAAAAGGGATATGAAAAACAAAGAGCATCATCCCAAACTATATAAGGTACAAATGACCATGGAAGAGATTGGACTTTATCTTAAATCGGGGTTCAGGATTTTTTTTATCGATGTTGCCCAGCCTACAGTATTGTTTAATGAATTTGATCTTTTGTACTATACTGTGAGGGAAACTGATTATCGATTTTTCATTAATATACCTTTGAAGAATTTTTACAAGGCATTGAATTATGTTCAAAATGGGAATCTGGATGATTTAAGTTATCAGAAAGCGTTAAAAGATTATGGAACAGGTGACCCGTATGAAATATTAGAAAAATATGATGATAGTTTCATTACTGATGATTTGCATAATAAAGCCGGTAGCAATGACTCTCTTAAGGATATGAAAGACCCTCTTGCTATAAGCGATAAGCAATTAATGAGATATGGTGAGTTCTACTTCAACAAAGTTTTCATTCGTCGCTATTTTAAATTCAACACGATCTACCAAAAGCGTCAGTTTGTTAATAGGTATGGGGATTTTGAGATTGATTGGAAGAAAGGAGAGGATGAAAATTTCAATTCCACCAGCAACTCGGATTCTTATTCTAATTCAAAACTCACCGATTCCTTGATAGGTCCTGATGATAATAGGGCTTGTATTTATGACTTGCATGGCTTGAAGTGGAAAATGCCTACCTTAAACGAATACTAGTTCAAGTATATATTTTGATAGGAATAGATTCGCGATCTCAAAGTAAATACCCCAACATATGAATGCAACTGGTATTCATAAGGAGCAGCCGTCTCTGGTACGGCCTGGTTCCAAACCAGACACACAAGAAAACGAACAAGCTTCTTTCACTAATAATAGCGACGACGAGCAGGTGAACCCCGAGGATCCTTCATTCAGTGAGGACGGTGACGATGAGAGTAGATTCACAAATGGATCAGATAATGATGGGAGCGATGCTTCCGAATCGCTTCCCGACTTCAACAACAAGAGAATCATCCTTCAAAGGTTCACCATCTACAATTCTACCTCCACTATGTATATTGTGGGATCCAATGCCAAAGAGAGTTTATTCAGAATCCTTGAAATCAATAAAGACCCAGAAGATGAAACCAGCTTGACAATCATAGAAGATAAGAGCTATTTCTATACGAGGAAGGATATGGTAGAGCTTATAAACGGGTTGAATGAATCCGAGGGAGGTATCCTGAAGATAGCTCAAGGGTACGGTCTTTTGGGGCTCATTAAGTTCACGAAAGGTTATTACTTATCACTTATTACCAAGTGTAGTCAGGTGGCCATCATAGGAGGACACTATGTATATCACATTGATGAAACAAAACTAGTTCCATTGGATGTGAATTACAAACGACCAAATAAGTACACCGATGAAGAGAAGCTTTTGTCTATATTCAAGTACCTTGACCTTGAGAAGACATTTTACTTTTCCTATTCTTACGATGTGACCAACACTTTACAAAACAACTTTGTGAGGAACAAGAAACTTGCTTCTTTATATCAAAGAAATAATGGCGAAGCTCCTCATAACATGAAAGCTCCTGTTTCAGGAGATTTTGATACATTTGAGAAAAATCAGAGATTCGTGTGGAACAAGCTATTATTGGCCCCTATACTTGAGCATGATGATGTTGCAACATATGAATGGTTTCAGCCCATTATCCATGGATTTATTGACCAAGCAAATATTTCTATCTACGGTAAAAAGATATACATCACGATAATAGCCAGAAGGTCTCGACATTTTGCAGGGGCAAGATTTCTCAAAAGAGGAGTCAATTATGAAGGAAATGTTGCTAATGAAATCGAAACAGAGCAGATGGTAACGGATATGCTAATTTCCTCGTTTCACGACCCCAAGTATGGGTTTTATAACAACCCAAGATTTACAAGTTTTGTCCAGCATAGAGGATCGATTCCATTATACTGGACCCAAGATTTGAACAGGCTACCCAAACCACCAATAGAGATAAACCTCTCAGATCCTTTCTATCTGAGTTCCGCTATACATTTCAACGACTTGTTCCATAGGTACGGTCTGCCAATTATTATATTGAACTTGATTAAGACCAAAGAAAAGATCCCCCGAGAGCTGAAGTTAAACAAGTACTTCACGAGTTGTATAAACTATTTGAACCAGTCACTTCCTGAAAAGGACAAGCTCCAATTCAATTCGTTTGATATGTCGAAACACTCAAAGAAGAACCTCGACGTTATAGGACCATTGCAAAATATAGCCGAGAAGTCGATTCTTCAAACAGGCTTTTTCCACAATGGTATTGATTTGGATAGTACCAAACTTCAAAACGGTATTATAAGAACAAACTGCATTGACTGTTTAGATAGGACGAACGCTGCACAGTTTATCATTTGCAAAGAAGCACTATCACACCAGCTAGCAAGTCTTGGGTTAATTCCAAAACCAACTTCTTTAGCATACGACTCAGACTTGATTAACATTCTTACAGAAATCTTCCACGACCATGGCGACACTATTGCAATCCAATACGGAGGATCTAATTTGGTGAATACCATGGACTCCTATAGAAGAATCAATCAATGGTCCTCGCATACTAGAGACATGTTGAACAGTGTTAAAAGAATCTATTCCAACTCATTCATGGATCTGATTAGACAAGAATCCATCAACTTGTTCTTGGGTAATTACAAATACGATGCCAAGAAGCCCAAGTTATGGGAATTGCAAAACGATTTTTACTTGCATAACAATATATCAAATGCCGACATCAGGAGGAAAATCAGTTATATTCACTGGTTTAACCACAATTACTTGAACCCAGAAAGATTTCAGTTGGTTAAATACGTTCCTAAATCCCAAATTCCAGAGGATTTAACGCCCTTTATTTATGAGAGACTTAAGCCTTTTCCCGAGTCCAATGATAACTGGTTCAACGAGTGCTATGTACCAAGAAAGTTCCAAAGTCTCACCGATTTATTCATGTTTAATATGAATTCTAACTCGAGATACTTTCCATCCAACTTATCTAGTAACCAGAGCTTCGATTATTCACCATTCGAGTCTCGTAAGCAATTAATAAAGAGAGATCATAATGTTCTGGGCTTCAACTTGCAGACCCCTCACAAACCTAAAGCTCATACTAGACAATCCGAGTTGGCGATGAAAGAATCCCAAGAGGTTAGCCTGGAATCTGATAATGAAGCCAAAGTTTCAACGGCTGACCCGGATTCAAGTTATAATTATCTCAATATCACCAATACCAAAAAGATAAAGAGCATTTTATCGTCAGGAATGGAAAAATTGGGATACCCACGAGTTAACGATTTGAATAAGAAGAACAAATATAGATTTTCTTCTACCTCATCAAACACACGAAATGTGGAAAGCTATGATGATGATTCGTCTGATTATTCCAGTGTTCCCACTGTTAGTGACTCGAATAAGGAATTTTACACCAAGCATTTCGAATTGCCCAACTATATTCCCCAGGATACCAATACCAGCGTCAACTGGAACACTTCACCCACGCTTGAAAGCCACAACTCGAACCTTTATAAGAAATACACCTCAGCTTTCGACGATGCAGACTTCAGCCATTTCAACTCAGGTATGTATCCTAGGTACCATGATAACTACAGTGTGCTGGGTGCACTTTTCAGTGCCAACTCTAAAGCTTTGGGATTATCAGATACCCCTATAATGGAGTTAGCTCATGATGACTACTTTAGATGATCATACATTATTAATTATACATAAATAAGCCATATAAATTAAGACATTAAATTTCCATCGTGGAAGAACTCTTCCAAGGAATATATACTACCAAAACCCGAGAATACATCTATGCCTGTATTGATTATATCAGGTTGAAGTAGGTTAGGAATCAGCGGATCGACTATTGACTCCTCGTCTTTGAAAGACGCTGGAATTACTTCTTTCTGTGTGTGAACTGTACTTTTCCAGATAGCGTCCACTTGCGAGATATGCATCCTCTGGACTTCCATGTTCTCGTCTAAGCTTAAACTATCATTGAAAGGTACTAAGTTTAGCCAAGTAACTCTATCTGTTTTGTAGGGGAATAAACTAAGCTCACATTCTTTAATGGTTTCATGAAGAATTCCACACAAGACATGCATTTGGTCTACCGAAAACTTCCAGCTGGCATCTTGTCCGTTACAAACATCATCGAAAGTCTTGAATCCGTTGATTTCAGTCATACCATATATCAGGATTTTCAAAGATCTCCATGCCATGTAATATCTCCTGGAAAGGATCCCGGAATACCCTATAGTGTGGCGCCACAAAGTCTCTATATCTTTTGCAAGTCCCACCAAATGCTGGGGTTTTTCTTCTGTGCCTGAGTAAAATTGTATTGAGTGGTTCAAATGAATTGTTGATGTTGCACAATAAATGTTGTAAATGAATGCAACTCTGACAATTAAAGCATCACTTACAAATGAGAACATCGGGTCAATAGCATTCTCATTATCAAAAATAACACACAACGATGGGGTGATATCACGAAATACTAAACAAAACAGTCGTTTATAGTATTCAAACAGTTGAATTTGATTATTTTTTCTGTCATAGATAAGATAAAGGCAGTAGTTCAACTTTAACAACAGAAGTTTTGAAGCAAGTAGATTATACGCATTGAGAATAGCCTTAGGGTTATTAGTAGAGTGCAACTGGCTCCTTATGAGAGATTTCATGTTACCAAATGTGTCATCAAGATAGTTGGTCAACTGCTCAACCAAACTCTCGAGGTGTTTCAAGTTAGTACGGCCATGCAAGTCCATTAAAAGGTTCATTAGTTTCAACATAATCAGCCGTATAGGCAAAATCTTGGAAAAGGTATGATAAACGAAATCATCTCCGGGGTTGTTGATTTCACTTAACTTGACATCTGATGAGCTAAGATCAAAAAGACGTTTTCCATATATCAACAGCTCTTGGAATTCAATCGTGAGTAAGAAAAACCATAGTTTTCTTCTATGGTTCTTGACTAACCACGTCAACAGGTCGTGGACAAATATATCTGGATCCCTATTCAATCCACAGAAAGTGGCACTGCTTATAAGAGCACCCATGTACATATCAGTTTGTCTAGCTCCGTCACCTTCATCTTGAGAATAACTCTTATACACTTTAGCAAGCGTAAATGTTTGAAGTACTTCTATCAGTTGATTCAAAGATAGATTAAATTCCTTTAAGCATTCCTTTGCTATATGTGTTGCCTCCAAACAGATGGGATTTTGTAGCAAATTGCCATACACGGTTCCAGATGACTTGGCTCTCACCACGTATAGGTACGAGAGTCTCAATAAAAAGAGAAGAGAACCTAAGGTTGCAAGATCCAACTTCAGTTCCAAGTTCAATTTGATCCTTAAATTATCGTTAGATCTGTTCTGAACTAATTTAGATACACTCTCGATGAAACTTCCTTTCTCTAATATAGGGAAATAGGAATCCATTTTATCAAACCACACATCTAAGTACTGTAGGATTATATGTCTGGGAGGAAGAATGTATGTTAGACGGGTGTGGAAATTACTCTCTGGAGGTAAGTATCCTTCATAATATAACAAGGGTCCAAAGTTTGCGACGTACTTATTTATATTGGCTTTGGTTTCATCCCCTAGGTTTGCCGTATTCTCTTGATCAGGTATATATGAAGACCCAAAAAAACGTCTTGCTCGTTCGTTTGCTTCCACGGTCTTATCTTCATCATCATCTACCAAATTACCCACACCTCCTATTACACGTTTGGAGAATTTGACCTGTTGATCTTCTCTTCTATTATAGTGCCAAAACACAATATAGGCTGAGTCGTTTTTCAAGATTGAGCTAAAAGAAAGGGGGAAGCTGGTAGCAAATGTTTCTCTTAGTCTGATGCACGTTTCCTTTTTATAAGTATTCGAAAAGAAGTCAGTACTTTCTTCCCCATCAGCGGTATCATCCTCGGCCGTGTAATCAGTTGACGTTCTGGAAGAAATTGCAGTGGAGGACGAGTTTGAGCTTTCGACTAGATCTTCAAGTTCTTTGATCTTCTCTTTGAGCTCAGCAACTTGGTTTATTTCTGAAATATCTAAGGTCCCTGAGGAGCCACCTTGTTTCTGTATAGCCTGTTCTATCGCAGAGTACCGACATAAAGCGGCAAGCCCTCGGTTTTTACAACTATCACAAGGCAGCTGTCGGTCACACTTTATTTTCTTATGGTGGCAGTTGTCACATACTAAAGTGATCCTCTGCCTTTTTCTTTTAGACATCATAGGTGACATCTTATCGTTGATGTGCGCGCTTTGTAATATACATTCACTTATTGACTTGGGTCACATGACAAGTGATTGGGCCATCCGAATAGCTTAATATGGGGATTGTTCACCTAAAGAATCGGCCGTCCGCTTCACCCTGTGCTCTCCACTGTGGATTAAACCCACCACTTTTTTCCAAGCGGCACAATCGTACCGCTTCTCGTATATGTTCAGGGCGTAGTGGGCTTTGAATATCTCCTTCGTAGGCCAACTTGATGTTTTTCACCTCTATGGCTTCACCTTTTTCAATGCTCTGGAGAACTTCTCTTTTGTGTTTCTTTTTGGCATCAATGGCCGATATGAGTTTAGCTTTGTTTTCTCTTTCTTGAACCTCAAAAGCCTTAGTAATGATTTCCGATAAATACAGTTTCGAAAGACCAGCCAAAATCACCGCCAAGTGTTGGGGTATCAGGTGTCCAAGAACACCATTGCAGATTTTCTTCACACCTGGCTTGTTGACTGTACTTCTTCTGTAAACTTCGAATCGATCCATTTGATCATCAGAAAAACTGGACATCATAAGTCTTTTACGCTCTTCTTCGGAAAGCTTTTCATCCACATGAAATGTCCTGAGCTTTTTGTACCGCTGCACAAGTTCTGGGTCATCAATGTCTTCAAGTTCACCATCGGAGAGTTCTTCACCCTCCGACTCGTCATCTGAGATGCGCAATACTCCATCATCTTGTGCTTGGGTAACAGAGCTGTAGAAAACGCGCCCAATAAGCTCCTCGTCTTCTTCGTCAAGACTTACATCACTGTCTTCGACATATTCTTCTGTAGGCACTTCTTTTGGGCTGTTTTTAGGAAGCATATCAATGAAGTTTGAAGTGCGATTCTGAGTTTTTCAAGGTCCTGCGATTCGCACTTGGCTGTAAAAATTAGGATATTTGCTGCAAAAGGTCGACAGTTTGTTTATGGACACTTATCCAGCTGATATTTTTGTTATGAAGGCTTGAGACTAAAGACGCGAGTTCCAGGGATGCTTGTGTCTTGCTGAGTGCTTTGTTGGCCCCCAAAGCATTGCTGCTTGTCTCGTTCCACGTCTCAATTATATCAAGTATCTTGTACAAATTCTTAAGCAAATCGTGCTTCAAGAGCCCTAGTAATCTGAGATTAGTACTTCCGGTAGGATGAGGCGACATTGGTACACTAGCTGTTATGTTGGTGTAAATATGGTAGCAAAAAGGTGCAAATTCAGAAATAGTTTCGTTGTTTATAGCAAATCCTTTTGGCACCGGAATCTGCATGACCGAGTCTGCTAAACCTTCGCTAGTCAAGTCGACTGTGTGTGAATCCAGAGACCTCACGAGCTCGAAATAAAAGGTATTCGGTATAGCTTTGATTTGGGATCTAGGAATAACTGAGGCATTTCCAATGAAACCAAGGAAATTAAACGAATGCTTTTGGAATTGGCTTGTACAAAACTCGGCAACCGCATCTGCATCATTGTCCAACCCGTCACTCACTTGCTTGATGTGGTAATATATCTCTGTATCGAAGCTTTCATACTGGTACACATGCAAGTCCGGGTACACCAAATGGTCCACTATGGTTTGCACTATGTAATACGGCAAGTCGTTGGCGTGCACAGTTTCTAATGTGTACAAAAGTGCAACATGGGGAAACTCTACATGGACAATTGCAGTATCTGAGAACGATAGAAATAGGCTTATTTTCAAATCTTCGGGTAGGTCCAATTCAGGGTCATCGGCATTGCCTCTGGAAAATTCAAGCCTATCTACCAAGTTGTATTGGAATTTGGAACCCTCTGTAACTGAATCAAGTTGCAATTGAGTAGCTTGGATTAAATCAGGAAATGTGAATCCATCATCACCAAAGGCCACGTAGATAGGAATATCAATTTTTAGGTTATCAAGTAAGAAGTGCAAGTCTTGTGTTTGCGTGGCAACATATTTGTTGTACAACACATGAATGAAAGGAGCCAACGCCACCAAGATCCAATAAGTAAAATTCATGGTTATCACAAACTTGAATCAACCAGAATCGCATCGCATTAAAAATTTAGTATTTCAAGATTGCAAATATGCCTGAAGTGCCAGGGCTCCCTGAAAACCTAGCACCAGTAGATCAAGAGCAGAGCTTGGTCCATGATGTGTACAATGATATAGCATCCCATTTTTCCCAGACTAGATATAAGCCTTGGCCGATTGTTGAGAAGTTTCTCATAAATCAGCCTGACTATTCAGTAGGAATAGACGTGGGGTGTGGGAACGGTAAGTATTTGGGGATTAATGATAAGTTGTTTGTGGTGGGAACAGACAGGTCGGAAGGGTTGATTGGTTGTGCCCATGGGATTTCTTCAAATTACAATGTTGGAATCGCTGACGGGTTGAGTCTTCCCCATGAAGATAACAGATTTGATTTTGCCATATCGATTGCAGTGATACACCATTTTGCTACTGAAGAGAGAAGAATCGAAGCTATAAGCCATATAATCTCCAAGCTCAAGGTTGGTGGCAGAGCCTTGATTTATTGCTGGGCTTTAGAACAAGAGAAGTCCAAAAGAGGGTATAAAGAAGGAGATGACCAGGACATATTAGTGCCCTGGGTATTGAACAATAACCAGAAAAAGAAACAGCCAAAGAAGACAAGAAAGTCCAAGAAGGCTACCAAGAACTTAGGTGACAATAGCACTCCAAGCGACATACCTGAGCCTGCAAGTGACAGAAAGGATGAAGAGCCTGCCGAAGAAGCTGATCAACAACCAGAGCCCGAGCCAGTCACAAAATACAGATACTACCACTTATATAAGAAAGGTGAGCTTGTTGAAAATGCTCTAAAAGCAGGCAATTGTACCATAGTTGAAGACGGATACGAGAGAGATAACTGGTGGGTAATTCTAGAGAAACAGAGCTGATATCACTTATATGCTTACCCCAAATTCAGCAGCCTTAAACCAACTTCTTTCTCCCATGACAGCAGCATTACCGGATTTAGCTAGTAGTCACGTATACCTAGAAGTTAATCGTATTGATGCCTCTTAAATCAGAACTATAAAATGGAGATATGTCGCACTGCCAATCGCACTTTATCAGTATTCAGCTCTATGTTATCCCCCAACGACAAGAAAGATAAGATCATTCGTGCCACCGATCTCGATGCATTGAGCTGCAGGCTCAACTGTAATGAACGGGGCTATTTCAATCCGCCTGATGAAGCCATCACAAAGCTCGTTTCCTCCTACTCAAAATATCTACAGTTCTGTGATGGATATACCAATATTTCGGCCACCAGAACCTTCAGACAAGCATTCAATGATCGCAAGTTCCCTCTTATAAATCGAGGCACGTACTTCAGAACCCAGCTGATAACATATATAATCGACAGTTTTGTGAAAAGGTTTGGAAAATGCCAGATTTTATCTTTGGGCGGTGGAAGTGATACTAGGTGTTTCAGGTACTTGGAGAGTACAGACGTCAAATATGTAGAGATTGATTTCCCAGAAACTACCCGGATCAAGAAGTTGACGGTCGTCCAAGATCCCGAGTTGCTGAGAATAGTCGGTTTAGACCCAGTTAGTGATTTAGAGATCGAATCAAAGGAGCAATTCCATGCGTATGACCTGAATATCCATACCGATAATTACCATTTAATTGGCTTTGATTTAAGGAAATTGGACAATACTTGTGACTGGCTTCAGTATGTGGATTCTCTGTTACCCACTTTAATTTTAAGTGAGTGTGTATTGTGTTATTCCAATCCAGAAGAGAACGAAGAAATCATTAAATTTTGGTCTGAATTCTTCCGGAACTCATTGATGTCTTTGATTGTTTATGAACCGATTTCTTTAAATGACACATTTGGTAAGCAAATGTCTGAAAACTTGCATAAAAGAGGTATTAATTTAATGACCTTCAATGAATTCCCCACGTTAAAGTCCAAGATTGACTTTTTTGGCAGAATTGGAATGAAAAACTTGAGAATAACAGACATAGGTGAACTAGGTGGGTATGGGAGACTGAAGTCATGGTTCGGGGACGATGAGTTAAAGAGAATCAACAGCCTAGAGATCATCGACGAGATTGAAGAGATTAAGCTTTTGTTGCTGCATTACTGCTTAATCTATGGAGAGAATAATACCAGTACCACTTTCGAGGGTATTGATGAATGGAAATGGTTGACGGTATGAATGAGTCTACATCGGCATTAGTTTATTTAGCATCGGAGAAAACATACTTGACGGTCTTGTTATGCCTCGAATTGTTGTTATCCACGTGTTTAAGGTAGTTAATACACAAAAACATGGTTTTGTTGTCGTTTTTCGGAACCACATTTATTATTTTCAAATATGATGATGGGCCTTAATTTATCGTCCAGTTATATCCGATATGGTGTAACGGCTAGCACAAATGCCTTTCACGCATTAGACCCGGGTTCGACTCCCGGTATCGGAATTTTCTTTTTTCACTGGCAGTCTCCATTCTTTTTCTCAAATATAAGTGCATTTCAAACAGTATTCGATTTAAATTTATTACTATTTACAACTAAACAAGCTTTTGGAAACCTAATGGAATTTCACTTCCTTTAGGCAATAATCCGAAAAACTTATATATTTTACCCATCGACTTTTCGTCTTTGTCTGTTAATCTTTTGTAGGAGTTGTAGATTTTATCTTGGAGTTGGTGGTCGTTTTCGTTTTGAAGCAATAGTTGGTTGACTCTATGACCAATACCCAACTCGTGCAAGAAGTCGCCTTGATCAACAGGCTCTAAAGGCATAGCCAAGTCTTGAGTAAGCAACTTCAAACCTTCGAAGTCAACGTCAATGGATAAATCTACCTCGCCTGGTTTAAAGAACGGAGATACAAATTTGTGCTTATAGATCCCTCTCAAGGTGTTTTCAGGGATTTGGCCAACAACCCCGTAATCTATGATCAAAACCGTACCTGATTTCTTCTCGTTATTGATCAAACTAGCCATTTTTCTAGCGAAAAATTCGGCGTCCGGACATATTTCTACTCTAGTACCAACCGGGGAATGTTTGAAGCGACTGTTCAACGTGGGAATTTGTGAAGAAGGTGTTTCCTTTGGGGAAAGGGTGAGATGGAAGTCGGTTTCGAGGCCCTCAGTGATGATCTGAGGAGACGCTTCATTCTGAGGCAACCCCATCTGGG
This sequence comes from Yamadazyma paraphyllophila, assembly GCA_030563605.1. NCBI lineage: Eukaryota > Fungi > Ascomycota > Pichiomycetes > Serinales > Debaryomycetaceae > Yamadazyma > Yamadazyma paraphyllophila. Next base: position 263,341 of record JAJMJO010000013.1, read on the forward strand.
TATTATTCACACTGCCTGTGTGCTCCACAAGGAACTCTCTCCAACCGTGTTCGGTTTTCTGGAAAGATTTGATGGGCAAAGCATCAAAGAACTCATGGGCTAACACATAATTAGGAGTGTTTTCATTGTTCTCGACCCCTGTTTCGTTTTCTACCCATTTAATCTTATTACCCCAGACAGTGGTAGAGTGATCATAAACGTCTCCTTCTTCGTAAGGAGAATCTCCACACAAAAGTCTATGCTGTTCTTTCCTCAAAATCCTAGAAGTTTCGATCATGACAATTTCGATGTTGATTTTAAACTTGTTCAATTTGTTGAAACTAGTTAAAACATCGTACATCAATGTCCCTTTACCAGGACCAAACTCTATAAGCTGAACGGTTTGTGGTCTATTTTGGGTGGCCCAAATTTGGAAAAGGTAGAGCCCAATCATTTCACCGAAAACAGAGGAGATTTCTGGAGACGTGATGAAATCCCCTGTCTTTGAATCTAAGGGATCTCTGGTGGTGTAGTATCCAAATTGAGGATGCGTCAAACACTGTCTCATATAGGCGGAAAGGGACAATGGTCCCGTGGTTTTTATGGTTTCTTCTAGTAAGTTCTGTAAGTTATCAACACGAGGCTTGGATTTGGTGGACATTGGAAAACTAGGCATTTTAAGTAAGTTTTCTCTCACATTGACATCACCTTTGATAGATGATTCTAAGTTATTTATTTGCTGTTTCAAGAACTCGGAAGCCTTATCATATTCTTCCTGGGTGAATTTTCCATGTGTGAGGTTTTCGGGGTTTTTAGGAGGTTTATTGAATCGCCTTATGGCGGTAGAGAACGATCTCGATAAACGAAACATGAATTTTGTGGATTTAATCATCGCGAATAAGCTGCGAAATATAGAGGAGTTGAGTGATGGTTTATATATCGACTATAAAGGTGCAATAAACATAAGTGTAAAGCATAGCAAATGAAAACAGAAACAGATAATAAGGAGAAAAGTAAAATATCACACTAATCTTTCGGTTGAACCCCCGTGTAACTGACATGATATGATAATCAACACCCTAAACTGATACTAAATGATCATATAATGCCAAATGCCTAAAGATCCAACCGAGAGATTAAAGCAACAAAATATAAATCCAAAAACCTACAAGAAATAAATTAGGTTGTTGGCCTAATAATTACGCAAGTCCAAAAGGTTGGCAGATTAAGTCTATCAACCAATTGGTTACTCGATAACTATCAATACCAAATTATAGATGCATCTAGTACAAATATAAATTTGGTATTAATATTATTTCAAGGTAGAGCTAAATGAACTTAGTATCTTATTGATACCCTAGAACTTGAAGCTCAAGAAGTCCGTGCGATGTTACGCACCCATGGCCACCAAGGGAGAAGTGGCCGTAGTAAGGGAAGAGTTGATAATAGGCGATGCTACTCTAGAAGGAGCAATCGATTTAACCACAGGAGTCCTAGGCTCTTGTGCCTCGATGGGTGAAACCTTCCAGTTCATCTTTTCCACATTCATATTCTTCGGAGGTCTAAACATTGCATCCATAAGGATAAATTCATTCAATCCGTTCAAGATATCCAAATCATCCTTCTTATAAATGTCAATGTTGTTGACAACTTCATCTTGATTAACAGCAAAAGTATTGGCAATCTTAAATCCCAACTTATCGTAAAATTTCCGATTAATGATATTAGAACTTTCAAGATAACACCAAGATTCATTAACAAACTCATCAAAACAATAATTGATCAAAAGCTTACCAATAGACTTTCCTGCCATAGAAGGTAACACCCCCACATCACTCAAATACCACACTGAGTTGAATGTATTTTTGTAACTTAAGTTCAAATTCAAATTGATTAATACAGAGTCTCTGATATTATTCAAGAAAGGAAGCTTTTCTTTCAACAGTTTTTGGCGACACCCATTGGAGTAAGCCAACCAACTGAACTTCAAGAACGAATGATACAAAGCGATCTTATTATCCGAAGCGGAAGGATTTGAAACCGAATTGAAATTATGATAATTCAATGATAAGCTGTTATCGAATTTTAAGTTATTCCAACAAGCCACCGCCAAAAATGGATAATTTCCTGACGAAGCAGCCAACTCAAATTGAACGTCTTTAACTGCAATAATGACTCCACCGAAAGAAAAGTATTCTAATACCGAATATTCGAAAAATGCCAGAAACAAGTCATTCTTTTGACGGATTTGTTTTCTTTCAGTTTCTTCATTATATGTTATTTTAGTATTGAGGATGAAATTCACAAACGGATCTTTATTAAAAGCCAATTGCAAAGTTTTGGCCACCCGCTTATAATCCCGTTTGTAAACTCTTTCTATGCTGATTTCAAGGTTACCTAACATATGTCTCAGAGGTTTTAACTGAGACATGGACCGTCGGGGTTCCTTTTTTTTGGAATCAAAATCTTCTGTAAACGACATTTTGCATCAAATAATAACTTTAAAAATAGGGAAAAGCTGAAGGACAACTGCGGGAATTAAGGGTATTTATAGATAAACTACGTATAATTATTGTCACCCAAAAGGGCAATCAGTCGCGGAAGCTAATTGATAAGTGGATAGACTTCGGGGCACGACCGGTGAGTGGGTTAGCGGTAGACACATGCGGAGACCGCGGCAAATGGGCGCGCGGCAAATGGGCGCGACGCTATGCGGAGATAGGCGGGCGTAGCCATTTGCCCACATGACCAAATTTCGCGATGCAGGGCCTAGTTCTAGAAACTGGCAGAGGGATAAACTCTGTAGTTTGAGGTTTCTGCAGGACAATGAGCCACTCAAGACATTTACAGGTTTCTGTCAAGTAAAATATTCTAATTTACAAGTTATATCCCCAACCCCGTTAGTAATACAACTATCGACCAGCCCCGCACCATAGGTCTATATATATTTCAATTGAGTCTGGTATATCATTAAGCAATGGTCTAACATCCTCCGCCCCGCGCCTATCACTCACCACCTCTGTAAACCACTAATCTCTCATCCCGCCCTACCGCGCACCATAAGCTAATCTAATGCGCGAAAAAGTCTCTTCTCCATTTCAACAACCAGCCAATCTTTATTAAATCATGGGTAACTCCCCTTCAAAAGATGGCGCTCCCTTATCCAGAACAACATCCCAGGCGCTGATCAAGTCAAACAAGTCCTCCCGACTGGCAAGACTGTTGCGCAGTAGGAAAAATGATTCATCCACAAGCTTAACTAAAATGACCAGTAATAGTAACCTTACTCCTTCTGCTCCAACTTCCAATGGCCACCTTTCTCCTGGAAGTAAAGTGGCGCTGCGTCGTGGTAGTGATAATGCCTTAAGTTCTTCCCGCCCAGAGCTCGAGCTACCGACACAGTTTTCTTCTTTGTCGGTGAATAATGGCCTGTTACCGCCTTCCATGGCCCAGGTTGAACCCAAAGAACCCATTTTGGTTCGCCGTAATACTGGCCTGTCCGTCACAGATGACCACGATGTGGTTACTCCTTCAACCGTCGAAACACCTGGTCAAGGATATTTCCTGTCCGGCTTAAATGGCAATAATAATGGTAATGGAGGTATGGGCTCAGCGCTTAGTAGAACCTCAACAAATCATTCTGTTGCTACATCTATCGCTTCAGGGGATGATGATACCCGCCCACTATCTAAAAGCAGATCGAATTCATCCTTTTCATCCCTGAGGCTACTTAGTAAGACTAATAGCAATGCTCTCTCAAAGCATGCAAGTAGTAGTCTGTCACAGGCTGGAACAATGGATATAGAAAACATAATCCAAAGGCTTTTAGACCTGGGTTATAGTGGAAAACGTCAGAAGAATGTGTGTTTGAAGACACATGAGATTCAAGCTATATGCTCTAAAGCTAGAGAAATTCTACTTTCACAACCTTCATTGCTTGAACTTAACCCACCCGTTAAGGTAGTAGGAGATGTTCATGGGCAATTTGGCGATCTAATTCGGATCTTCACTAAATGTGGATTCCCCCCTCAAACTAATTATTTGTTCCTCGGAGATTACGTTGATAGAGGAAAACAAAGTTTAGAAACGATACTTTTATTATTGTGCTATAAGATTAAATATCCAGAGAATTTTTTTCTCCTAAGAGGCAACCATGAATGTGCAAATGTTACCAGGGTTTATGGGTTTTATGATGAATGTAAAAGAAGATGTAATATTAAAACATGGAAGTTATTCATCGATACATTTAATACATTGCCTATTGCTGCCATAGTGGCTGGTAAGATATTCTGTGTTCATGGTGGCCTCCTGCCTGTCTTAACCCTGTTGGACGAGATTCGAAACATTGCACGTCCGACAGATGTTCCAGATTTCGGGTTACTTAATGATCTTCTATGGTCTGATCCCGCAGATACATTGAATGAATGGGAAGATAATGAAAGAGGTGTCCTGTATGTGTTTCTGAAGGTGGCCATCAATAAATTCTTGCAAAAATTCGGATTTGATTTGGTATGCCGTGCCCATATGGTGGTTGAAGACGGTTACGAATTCTTTAACGATCAGACCCTAGTGACAGTTTTTCTGGCTCCTAATTATTGTGGCGAATTCGATAATTGGGGGGCAGTGATGAGTGTTAGTGATGAGTTACTTTGTCTGTTTGAGCTTCTTGAACCGCTTGATAGTGTGGCATTGAAGCAGGTGTTGAAACGTGGACGTCAGGAAAGAAAAGCTGCGTTGGTCCAGTGATTCGAATTTAGAGAAAAGTAACAAGCCTCTTGGCACCTTTAAAGAATGATATTTCAAATACCTAGGATTTCAGCCTTAGGATGGTATGAACGATAGTAATTTGCATGTACAGTAATAAATTAATGAGCGATTGTATGCAAAGTAAGCTGTATAATGTTAAAAATATGGAAAATGATAGATTTCAATTAAGAATACAATTTAATAAATATATGAATAAAGTCCAATTGTAAAGTCCAATTAACTATAAAGCCCAATTAACTATAAAGTCCAATTGAAGTATGGATGGTTGATATGCGCATTTTAATCGGCATGTCTCAATACTTCTTACTACAAACAGAAAGCTACGACCCGTTAATCCAGCTTGTAAATCAACTATCCAAACAAGTAGAAGATGCAGACGCTGCTATATCACGTCTACTGCGTGTTGCTGATGAGCTCAAATTCCCCGATGCTTTAAGTCCCCACAAAAATGTTGTACCTAGCTATAGCGAAGCAGATGGTCTACGTTATCATTTAGACTCCAAGTACGGGCTAAGTGAAATAGACGCCCCAGAGTTTGCTGGGACTAGCTCGAGGGTTCAAAGCCTTCTCCGTGATAACTATAGGCTTCTTCAACTCAAGCAGCAAAAGCAGGTATTGAATAAGCATCTATTTGGCACGCTACAAGAGTACCAGCAGTTCATTACAGTTGAGTTGGTACCGAAACTCCGGGACGATTTCAATAAGTACCTTAGTGTTAGCAATAAGTCATGCATGAAAGTACTGAACGAGAAGTTGGCCGCCGACGAGAAGCTATGGAAGAAGTATGTTGAATACTTGGAGTATTTACAGCGATTGATCAATGTTTCTAGGGAACTTTGCCTGATACTTCAAGGGGGAGATCTTAGGGATGAAGTGGAAGCAAAAATGCTGGTACTACAGGAATTGGTGCAACGGTGCCAAAAGTTGGGTTCACCGATTACAGGGATAGGTATATAAACTAATGTACATATATTATTTGGCATTATTAAAGTGGTCTTCATTAGGCGACACCATACTGTGGATGGTTGGCTTCTTAGTCTGCTGATTCTGAGCAGAGGAATCATCATTTAACACGCCCTTAAGCCAGTTCTGAGTAGACTCTTTGGCAGGTGCTTTGACAGGAGCAGCCGAGGCGGTGGCATTGGCGGGTGCTTGGCTGGATTGAAGAGGAGGCTCTGATGAAGTGTGAGTGTGGACGTCCACGCTATGAGTATGGCGATGGGAGTTCATTGGTGGGAGCACCAAGGAGCTGCCAGGAAACAGATACGTTTGGGCATACGGTGGACGAAGTGCATCTGCACGGTGCTGATGGAACAACGGCAGAAGGGGCAGAACCATGTTGGGGGTTAGCAGGGCCAGTTTTGGGCCCCCGTAACCCAACAGACCCGAGTAAGGTCTTGCAAGATGTGTATGATGGCCCAAAGGTACCGGAGGGGCCAGTTTGAGACCTGCTTGGTCCGGCAGAAAATGGGCCGGGTTATAAATGGGAGATGAACTGGATGATGGGAACTGTGAAAGGGTCAGGGATAACTTATCCGAGTTAAGAACGAATGAGTGCTGGAGGGAAAGTGGCCTTGGTCTACGTTTTGGTTTGAATTGATGAGATGGAAGTTTGAGACCCGAGGTCGAGTCACTGGGGGTGGCAGATCTGGTGTTTCCGTTGCTATTCAGCCCGTTCTGTTGGTTGAGGCCGTTCCCGTTGGAATTGTTTGGCAAGCCTGGGTTGAGAGGAGCATTGATGCCGGGGTTAACCGGGTAAGCATAAGGTCTTTGGTATTGGAAGTAGGGATAATTCTGATGGGGTGAATGACTATTTGGTGGCGAAGCCAATGCCATGGGGCCTTGGCCTTGGGTGACGTGGCCGGGAGTTCCCGGGGTATAATAGACCCGTTCATCTTTTTCGTCTCTATCTTTTTTACCGGCCAAGTAGTTTTCGTACGCGTGAACCGTTTGCTTATGCTGTCTAAGGTTATCCAACCTGGAGAAATTCTTCAGGCAGTAAGGACAGGTGAAGGGCCGTTCACCGGTGTGTTTTCTTTTATGACGGGCCAAGTGTTCGGACCTGGTGAACAGCATGCTGCAGCCAGGGAACCCGGAGCATTGAAACACCCGGCCTTTGGTTGAACGTTTCTTCTTCTCAGGGGTACCATTTTTAGTTGAAGTTCCTGAACTATCATCATTTTGTGGTTCGTCGTGTGGTTGGAGGTCCCCGTGTTTCGAGGGGTCTGGGCTGGTAGTGTTTGTATTTGAAGGCAGGATATCCGTTGCCAGGGCGTCATCAACTTGTGCTTCAGGCTGGGGGTTATTATTGTTGGACTGGTCTGTTTGGGGTTGAGAGTTTGCTTGTGTAGACTGATTCAGTGCCAGCGTGGAGACCGGGATTGAACCTTGGGCAACTGGCGCCATCTCTTTGTATGGTTCAACAACAGACATTGGGCATATCAGTCTTTAGAATAATATTGGTTAAAGAGTGCGGGTAAAAGCGCCGGAATTCTGACGGAGCACGAACTGATATCCTCGAATTTAAATGCAATAAAGTGGGATTGGACAGGGGGAGGTGGAAAGACTTGGGGATATTTAATAAGTCCTGTGGGGGTATTGAAGTCTTCAAGATATGATTATGTCGATTTATAAAGCTGTTTAAACTAGACTTTAAGAAAAAAAATTTTCCCCTGAAAAATTATTGAGATAGTTTTCACGACTGGTGCACATAGGAATATATAAAATACAAGTGCGCGAAAAGAAAAAAAAATTAGAAACCTAAGGACTCGAAGCCACCGGTTTTGAGGGTGATGATAAAAAATAAATTTTAAACCACCTGTTCAATGTAGCCTTCTATGTTGATAATAGGAGTAGGTTTAATTTGTGGTAGATACGCGAGGATATACAGGAACGGTGCTGGCGAATGATGCTAAATACCAAGTAATGATTTTTATCACTAAACAGGAATTACCGGTTATATACGACTTAAGTCTTAGTTACCAGGACTTTTATACCAAATGGGCTAGCCCGTCTAAATATGGTGAGGTGCTAAAAATGTGCGGGGGCCCCTGAAACCTGGACTGGTAAGTTGATGACTAAACTATCCCTACAGTTGGAACACTATTCCGCATACTTGAGAGCAATGGTACAAAAATAACCTGTAAATTGGGGTTAGCTATGGAATTTAGCGGTTTAGCCATATAATGAATAAGTTACGGGATCTTTATAGTCTTAATAGAACGTATAACCGCCGAATTCATCCCTTAAGATCGTCCCAACAAAGCATAGCTCCAAATTACAAAGTACCAGGTTGCATGCACTGTGTTAAGGCCGCGCGGCATACGCCGGTTGTTTATTACATATAGGGTAATGTGCACGCAAGTTTCATTCATCAGTACGACACCTGTTTAAATAGGATATCATTTAATGTGCTGCAGCCAGAAAAGAAACCTGTTATTAACGGAGCGATTATATCATTTCACAAATATGCTTCACTACTACGGCATTTTTAAAATATTTTTATGTCCGATTCAACTATTATTGATCTATGCCACGCGTGTGACATGGTCCCCTGGGGCGGCATCTTTGTACAGTGAGATCCGCGTTTTTATGGTTTATTTTGTAGCACCCCCTTCCCAAAAGGCACCCCTTAGTGCATTACTTTCGAATCGAGAAGGCACGGATTATCAGTTGTTTATAAACGTGAACGTACAGGACCATACAAATTAACTGCATTAATATATCAACTGCATTAACACCCTGAAAATCGGATGTTAAGTTATTTCTTGAAATTCAGTGCCACGGATTGTTCTAATTGCCTTGGTGTCATGCTGGAAATATTTGTCTTGTATGCCAGTAGAGTGAAACACTCGTCTGGCTGATGCGGATCCGTGACGTAATTGGTGTGACTATAAATCGAATATTTAAGCAGTTAGCATAAATGCTTCCTCATGTATGGCTCTCATTGGCAATAGCATTTCTCATCGCTATTACTAACCTCACCGGCTTCCACTTCACGGTGCACTTGAGTGTTTTCCGTGCCTCTCGGGTATTCTGACCGTACCGCGAATCCCCGTTGCTTACCGCCATAACTTGCCCCTACGCCCTCACCTCTACTATATAAACCAAGGGTTCTTTGGCCTGTTTCACTTCCTTCTTAGCTCTCCTTCCATATGTTTACCTATTGTTCAAGAAATTATGTTTCCGAGATTGAACGTATGCCTAGAGGGGAAAGTTAATTCTCTAGTGGTGTTTCCTGGCCTAGTGGCGTTTCCTGGCCTAGTGGCGTTTCCTGGGGGTTTGCTTGTCACGTGTGCCTTACCTTTAGCGCTTAGGAAAGCTTATACGTAAGTTGTTAGTAGTCTCCAGACCATAACTAGAAACGCCGCCAACTCAGCGCCTCGCACCGCCAGTCTTGCACCACCGTCTCGACCCACTCTCCAGTTCTACATCCCTAACCCTCCCGTTATCGTACATTGATACACTAACTAACAACAAGATGTACTGGCCTCTTCCTTAGGTTCAATGCTAATGTCAATTGTTTCTGGATCCTTCTTTCCTTCCAGATTAAACTCAGGTAAACTCTTTGCTATCTTTTTAAATAAGAGTTTGATATTATGATTAGCCTTGGTAGACGTTTCCATGAAAATACTACAGTTATCCACACTTTTAGCCAATTTTTCCAACTCTTCTAAACTGACTTGTCTCTTGTTATTCAAATCACTTTTATTACCAACAATTACAATGATCACATCTTCGCCTCTCTCCAATTTGACTTCACTAATCCACTTGTCAAGATTTTCAAACGACTTCTTGTTGGTGATATCATAACAAATAATGGCCACGTTAGAGTCTCGAATGTACGATGGAATCAACGATCTAAATCTTTCTTGTCCAGCAGTATCCCACAATTGCAACCTAATGGTTTTATTATCTTCAAGGTACATTGTTTTACTGAGAAAGTCGATACCAATGGTAGCAGCGTATTGCTCATCAAAGGTGTCATACATGAACCGCGTGATCAATGACGTCTTCCCGACCCCCTGGTCTCCAAGGAACACGATCTTATACTTCCTCAAGATGTTGGATTTGTCGTTGGTGCTCATGGTGAAAAGATTTCGCGAATGATTCGAGTTGTTAGAATCAATCAAATAGTGTGAGATAAGGTACGAGAGAATTGAGACGAGGGGGGCTATTTGGTTCGTCGTAGCGTCAATAAATTGTAGTTGAGGTCGAGTTGTTCTTGGTTGCACTATAGTTGCACTATAACACCCAAGCCTCCGAGTTTATATCACTTTGTACATTAAACATCAATCTTGTACCAGAGGATAAGCATAAATTGTCGATTTCACATAAAAGTGTGATGTCTCACCTATAATTATGACGTAAAAACACAAAATGTAACCACAACATCTTACTCCTCAACATCTACATATATCTAGTTGCATTAAAGCAACTATGACTATTTATATTTAAGGTGGTGTATTTGCCAAAGTTTATCTTCTGATTTCTCAAATTAGAAGTTTCATTACTTTTCCTTTTCCGGCCAAGTCGCATATTTTTATATCGGTAGAATGAAGATAAAGTCAGCGTTCGTGTCGTTTGTGACGCCTAACATAACCAACCCTACCATTCACAGCTTTGAAGATCCTCTACAGATCGATAGGTTTTTAACTGACTTCGGCGAGGATCTGGTGATACTTAATTCGAGAGTTAAGGGCCGCAGAGAAGATGTTCTTGAGCAAAGAAGGAGACTCAAGAATGGCCTGCAGGACTCCCCCGGGTCAATCGAAGTAGCTGATCCAATAGAACAATCCACAGCTAGAGATGCTGGATTGGCGAGACATAACAGACGAAGAATAGACGTACCTGAACATAATGACGATAGACAACAGCGAGCTGGACCTGAACAAAGAACACAGGCACAAGATGCCGCTGCATCCACGCCATGTCCAAGAAAACAAGCACAAACACAAAGAAGAGAGCAGCGTGTACAAGAAGAAAGAAGCATAGAAGATGAACGAAGGATGGAAGAGAAACGCCAAAGAAGAAGACTCAGACTTGCACAACAGCAGAGACAACAGAGAGAGCACGAAGAAAGCGAGGCGCGTGCACGTTCAGAAGCACATAGGATCGAACAACAAAGAATCGAAGCGGAACAAAACGAGCTCGAACATCAACGACAAATCAGAAAGATGGAGGCCAAACGCAGAAGGCATGAAAGAATGAGAGAAGAAAGGAGAAGAGAAAGAAGAGAAGCGGAACGCCGAGAAGCGGCCATAAGGCACGAGCATGAAGAAAGGCTTCGGCAGCAAGCAGAGGAAGTCGAACGTCAGAGAGTAAGACAACAGAGAGAAATGGAAATTGCTCGAGCCAGGGATAGAAGAGAGACAGAGGCCAGAAACTTAGAGAGGAGGGAGGCTAGAAGAAGACAAAGACAAAGAAGAGAAGTCAGGCAAGCCAATGAGTGGGCCATTAGACAAGAAGAGTCTAATAGAAGGGAAAGACAGATCAGAAGACAAGAGATGATTGACAGTAGAATCAGAGAAAGAAGAGGAAGGGATGAAAGAAACGAAAGACTGAGTGGAGAAAGAAACAACCGAAGAAACGAATTAAGGGGTGAAAGGTCAGCCAGAAGAGAAGAATCAAATAGGAGACACCAAAGATCTAACAACCTTGGAGTTGCTTCAGACAACACCAGTATTCTTTCTAGAGAGTATGAAGAGGTTCCTCCATATAGAGAGCTGTTCCACAAGTACCTTGATCTTATTTCATTTGATGCTCGGTTCTCACCTGTTCTCCGTATCAATGGAAATTTGATTCAGGACGAAGGACAACTCCGAAGTTTGATTACCGAATTCCAGGAGTTTAATGTATTCCCCAGTACAGTCAATCCATTCGAGCTTACTTACGTTGATGACCGTCACTTCGATGATTTGATACCAGAGCTCCTTGACGATAGTGCTCCAAGTATAAACACCGTACCGGTGTCGGAAACCAGTAGTATTCGTCTTGCCATAGAGTTGTCACTAATGGAGCTTCCTGCCGATGAGATAGACTCTGGTACCGGACAAGATACAACAGCACCAGAAGAATCCGCAGAGCCCTATTTCGACTCTACATCGCTACCCACCACCCCACCGACCACAGCTCCAACAGGAGAAAACAGACCCCCAGGAATAGAGCCTGAAGGAGCCAATGAACTGCAAGGAATTAGTCAGACGCAAACCAGTTCACCCTATTTGTCTCGTATTAGACACCCAAACTCACCGGCAGTCCTTCTGTGACCCCCACATATATGCCATTAATATCAATACACATTTACATAACTAATTGTTGCAAACATGCTACTCTCAAAGACCCTTGTTCCTGCACAAGCAGTAAAGAACCTCAACTCGCACCATTAAAAATTTTTCTTATCTATCATAGTAGAACAAGATGGCTGATCCAGAAGGGTTCACCAAAGTGCACGAAGAAACACACAAAAATGGTGGGAGTGCTGTGGCCACCAATCCATACGGTCCTAATCCATCTGATTTCTTATCTAACGTCAGCGAGTTCCAATTAATCGAATCAACTTTAAGAGAAGGTGAACAGTTTGCCAATGCGTTTTTCTCTACAGAGACCAAAATAGAAATCGCTAAAGCTTTGGATGAGTTTGGTGTGGACTATATTGAATTGACATCTCCGGTGGCTTCTGAACAAAGCAGAAAAGATTGTGAAGCCATTTGTAAATTGGGCTTAAAGGCCAAGATTTTAACTCACATTAGATGTCATATGGATGACGCTAAAGTGGCAGTTGAAACTGGAGTTGATGGTGTCGATGTCGTGATTGGTACGTCCCAGTTCTTGCGTCAATACTCTCATGGAAAAGATATGAATTACATTGCACAAAGTGCGGTTGAAGTGATTGAATTCGTTAAGTCTAAAGGGATTGAAATTAGATTTTCTTCTGAAGATTCGTTTAGAAGTGACTTGGTGGATTTATTAAACATCTATAGAACCGTCGACAAAATCGGGGTGAATAGAGTTGGTATTGCCGATACTGTTGGAGGTGCTAACCCAAGACAAGTTTATGAATTAGTTAGAACTTTAAAATCAGTGGTTAATTGTGATATCGAATGCCATTTCCATAATGATACTGGGTGTGCCATTGCCAATGCATACACTGCATTAGAAGGAGGCGCTAAATTGATTGATGTGTCTGTTTTGGGCATTGGTGAAAGAAATGGTATTACTCCATTAGGAGGCTTGATGTCTCGTATGATAGCTGCTGATAGAGACTATGTTTTATCCAAGTATAAATTGCATAAGTTGAGAGACTTAGAAAACTTGGTGGCTGAGGCTGTGCAAGTTAATATTCCTTTCAATAACCCAATCACTGGTTTTTGTGCTTTCACCCATAAGGCCGGTATTCACGCCAAAGCTATTTTAGCTAACCCATCCACTTACGAAATTTTAAACCCATCTGACTTCGGTTTAACGAGATACATTCATTTCGCTAACAGATTGACCGGATGGAATGCTATCAAATCAAGAGTTGATCAATTGAACTTACAATTAAGTGATGAACAATGTAAACAAGTTACAAATAAAATTAAAAAATTGGGTGATGTTAGACAATTGAACATCGATGATGTGGATTCTATTATTAAAGACTTCCACGCTGATATCTCGACTCCTGCTTTAAAGCCTAGCCTGGGAGAAGAGGTTGAAGAGTTAGTATTCAAGAAACCTAAGCTTGAATAAGATATGAATGTATTATTATGAAAATACTCTTTGAGTAGTAATTATTTGTTTATAAGTTAAATAAAGTCAACAAATGGTAATTATGTTTAGTACAAAAGTATGTTTATTTGATTCATTTACTGTTCATAATATTTTACATATCCAATTATTCGATAGTTTCTATATTGGAAAATACCCCATCATACTTGGCTTGGGCCATGGATACTGTAGAATCGTCTAAGTTAACAACCAAGTAAATCAACCTCATAAAACCTCCACCAATTAAAGCAATATCCGAGTCTGCAGGCGAAACCCCAAGAATACCTTCTCCATCTTTCTCATGGACAAGGGTTGCCAAAGGCACCTTAATATCAACCTTATCAAAAGAGAATGTGAAGTCAGAAAGGTCTGAAATAGGATACTTGTCTAAATCGAACACGTATCCAGCCTTTTCACTATCATAAGTTCCATTCACACTGCTTCCGATGGAATTGGCAACTTCCTCAGGGAAGTTCCAGTTGTTATAATTTCCGGTATCCAACACAAGCTTGGCCTTTGCAGGGTAAACTTTATCATTGAATTTAACTGTTTCTAAATTAGCATAAATCAGCCCTTCAACGTCCCAAGTACCTAACTTCCCGGAGTACTTGGAGTGATCGATACCTCCGAATAACACAGAACCCAGGTCTGCTTCATCTGAATCCAAGAAAAGCGAATATGCTGCCTTTTTGATGATATCCTGTTCCCTTAAAGAGTACACCAAAGTTCGCTTGGTTGAGTCAAAGGACATTCCAAATATACCAACAGGGAAAGAACCTTCTTCATAGGCCAAGCCAAAAGTATGGTTAACCGTTGTACCTTGCTCTAACTCAATATCATCATTGTAAAGATCACCACCAAAGTCAACATAATTGCCATTAAATCCATAGGTGATACTCCAGTCCTCGCCAGTATCTTTCGAGGTCTTGGACAGGCCAGGATCGTAAGTACCTTTCTCTGAGCTGGTGACATTATGATTATAAACCCATAAAAGTGAAGACCCAGTATCAAACCAAACAGTGATCTTTTGTTTATCGGACCCGAAGTAAAGGTCTGTGTAATAATAGAGCCCGTCTATCCAGTCTAAATCCTCTTTGAAATATCCACCTCCAGCTTTAGATATAAACTTTGAACCATCCACAGGGGGTTTAGCCTTGTCAACTTGGAAAGCTAGTTGGACAACTCCAGGCAGCCGTTTTGTAAGTCCAGGAATTACAAGCGCTTGTGCCTGGAGGAAAAGAAGCAGAAAGCTTAGGATTAAGTTGTACATGTTACCAAAGCGAAAGAAGTGAGAAAAACGTTTAACAGAGATGATTTTTATAAGGGTATCAAAGGGTCTTTATAGTACCATTACTGGAGAATTTAACGCACTTGTCCCATTGTTAACATTTAATCGGGAGGTGAAATGGCTGGTTTCGGGTTTCGAGCAACTCGATTTTCGCATTTCTTGCTGTTCTTTGCAGAACAATAGGATTTATTGAGACACTGATGGGGGTAAAATTCATGTGTTAGGGACGAAAGCCAAGATACAGCACAATTGTAAGGGCTGTGTAATTGAGTTAAGGCGATTTTGTGGGTTCTTTCTAGGCTTTTTATTGTAGACGTCGACGATTTATTATTTATATACCATCACTCAGTGGTTTCCGTGTAGTCCACCAGTGAGTCAAGATAGCACCGGCAACTTTAGTCTATATGTACGGTTGTAAAAATTCAGGTGTTATTATGAGCACTAACTCCGTACACAAATGAAATGAAACGAACAAACATAATAGGGATAGCGTTAATGAACTTATCAATTGTCTATAAACTGTAATAAATAAGAAGTGCTTCCCAAGGGATCAGTTCTCCGATCTGCCCAGCTTACTGGAAACACTTTTGAGATCTGCATCATCGTCATCGTCATCCGAGTCTTCTTCAATGGCAACTCTTTTACGCCTTTGGAAATCTTTGATGTGGGCCTTGTTTAAGGCATCACTGAAGTTAGCCAATGTAGATTTACGACGGGTGATCTGGGGCATGTTTTCATATGAGTCAGTGGTATCAATATTGGCTTCAGAGTCAAAGGACATGTTGGTTGGAGCTCTGCTTGTAGACAAGGCACTGGTACTATCAATATCTGATGAAATATATGAATCTCTGCTGGAGTACCTTAAAGATACCAATTTCTTTATAGCTCTCTCGACCTTGGTTGAAATGACATATGGTAAAGGCGAGTCCCTTGAAGCTCTAAATAAAAACACATTAGTTACATGTTCGTTTTCCATTCTGAATAATACCCAGATGATTCTTCTTACTAATTCTGCCACTGCAATAATGAAACTAGTAGCGGCCAGTTGTTGGATTTGGGAACTGAAGAAAGCATAGAAAATCCATTGAAACCTTAATAAAACGTCGGCAATCATGGCAAAGTAGTAGTACGCCGGTCTTTTATAGAATAAGGTATCTCTTAATAGCCAGTTTTTGGAACCAACTTGAAGCAATGACCAATCCATTACAATATCCCAGGCTGCTGTGTAGATGGAGTTGATGCATGCTATGACAATGAACGCAATTCTATGTTCAGTGGTCTTATCAATCCTATAAAGACTCAACAAACAGTAGTACGCAGCCCCTATACCGTATTTGACCATATTCGCCAAATGTGGGAACCAATCCCCACTATCAGCGTAACGCCTAACGCAGTGCATGAATCTCCATATACTGGGTAATGCTGCAAAAAATCCCATCAGTCTAGATTTAGACGACCCGCAAACATTGTCTGAGTTAGACCCTCCAAAAAGACCATTCCAATGGTTAGCATAAAGACAAAAGAAGAATGAAATATTACCCATAGTGTAAGTTAATGAACATAGAAGGTCAGCAATGAAGAAATCTCTAAACTCAACAGGGTAAAATCCCGAAAATAATATTCTGAACAATGCAATTTGAAGCCATCTTCTTGCTGAAAGATAAAATTGATCAAATGGCCAAACGAAAATAACCAAAGAAACTCCGAAAAATATCCATGGCCAATCTCTTCCTGGGAATTTCAGGTCCCAGAAATCGTTCAAACTGAACCACATAATAATGGCCAATAAACCAAACAAAAATGAAGGAATCACCAAAAACTGTTTGTAGTCTAATGCTGTGGTGATATTAAATTCAAAAATAAATTTATAGTTGATTTTAAACTTATCGAAAATAAGCATGTTAACCCCAAAAAGCAAAAACATCATATTAAGCAAAAAGAACCCAGCATAGATTTGCAATAAATATACCCCTTCAGGAAACTCATTATTCAATATTCTGTATATCCCTGTGTATATGGCTAAAATGAATAATGGGAGTGCAATTCCGACAAAAAGGCCAGAAGAGAAAAACTCCAAGTAGTAAGAGCTCATTCTTAATTCCTTCGAGTTTAAAGCATAAGCGATATTTTTAAGTTTTTCCAAAGACTGTTTCCTATCTGTTGATTCAGGGTCAAAAAAGTTGATGTAGAGTTCTTCAACTTGGAATACCAATTTGTCTAAAATATCACTAGTAAGAAAATATGACTCTTTATCTATTCTTTTCATGAAATCAGACGAAATGGATGAATTCGTAAGTTTATCATATTTTTTGGTGATTTTTCTAAATGCTGTCCGATTCAATTCTCTATAAGACTTTAAAAGAACCAAAGATCTGTAATGCTCCAACATGGCCTCTTTCAATTGCTTACGTGCAAGTGGGAAAGGAACACCAAATTGTCTCTTTTTTGTTTCATAATCTCTCTTACGTCTTTTGCGTACCATTTCTTCGGATTGTTGTGCTTGGGTCATGGCAGGTAAGTCTTGGTTGGAGTGCAGAGCCTCAGATACAGACGAAAGACTACGCATGCTATCTGAATCGATAGAACCCGAATCCTGACGTCTAGCTGGCATACCATTCCGTATTCTATTCTCAAAGTAATTTGCATCAAACTCATTTGGAGCAGGATCCGTAAGAGTTATATCAGCCTCAGGCCTATTTTTTCTAAATTTCAGCATGAAGGATGTCGAAGGTAAAGAAGGAAGATCGAATCTATTCAACGATGATATGACACTTTTAGTATGGAATGCTAATTCGTTGACTTTCTTATAAACCGTAACATCACGACTTTGATCTGATTTGATAGACTTTAGATGGCTTCGTTGCTTACGATTCATCCATGATTTATGTTCTTTTAATTGATACAACTGGTCTTCTAAGATTAAAAATCTTTCATAAACCTCCTGCTCTTTTTCTTTATAAAAACCTTCAATCTTTCCATGTTCCAGGTCTAACCACTGGTTGAAGCCCTTTTGCTCATCTTCAAGCTGGGCCTGCTGATTATAAGACGATTTGAAAAGAGATGACTTCAAAGACCGAGTGCCCCTCTTGATCGGGTCATGGTCATCATTAGCCAGAGAAGGAGGAAGTTGATAGGTATTTTCGTCACCGTAATTTGTTGGTCTTAGAGGTTTTTGTGGCTGTAGGAGTGGAGTACCTTCATTTGTATTGCGAGATTCAGATAGACCATCTTTAGCACTTTTAACAGACTTGATAAGTTTCTTCCCCTTTTTATACTCTACGTATTGGAACCTCCATTCTGGAACAACTCCGTTACTTAAAGACTCGGTAAACTTCATTGTATTTCCATCAAGCTAGCGAATTTTAATTATTTTTACTTGTTAAATCGTGGGCTCAAAAGTCGCACCGATAAGATTTGATGCAAAAACGGCTTTTACTTGTTTGTTTATTGTATTAGCAGCTAATGCATTTCATGTTACTGGAAAATACACTATTGAGTTGTTAAATAATACATAACCTAATTCCTTTATTTACGGGTCTAATACTATAACTTATTCCTTTATTTACAGGTCTAATACTATAACTTATTCCTATACTCATACCTCACATAAAGGGCATCTATGAAATGCCTGTGCCTAATTCCAGGCGGTTTAGCAGCTCTGAATCCTTCGATGGCCTCTTCTACAGACCAACCCAATTTCTCAATTAAATAACAGCAAATCAAGAACCCGGTACGATTGAATCCATAGTGGCAATGAACAGCGATCAATGGAGATTTGGATTCAGACTCGTCGAGAATTTTGTCAATCAACTGAATAAATCTTCTTATAGACCCAGGATCGGGGACTACTTTAGAAACGGTAGCACACTTATAGTACTTAATTATCTTAAATGTTTCTGGGTTGTAAGGAGGAATGTCCGCTGAAATGTCTACCACAGCAACAAGGCTTCCTTCAGGCAATGGGAAATCTACAGATATCATAGATCTATCCCCATGAAATGCATTTTCCAATATCACAGGAGAGTGATTAGCATCCCCTTCACGCAAAGTCTTCATTCCTAACAAAGGTGAAATATCACAGCCATTTCTTCTGGTGATATTCAGAGAAACAGGCTCAAGTTTCAGCCATTTCAATTCATTTTTTAACCCCCATTTATCTCCGCTAATATCTGCTTTAACTCTTAACACCCAGGCTGGAGAAAGATGTAACCTTTCGGGGAACTTACTTTCAATGTGGTCTAAGATCTTTCCACTAATAAATTCAGGCTTGGAAAGAAGTAGTCCATGGCCAGCATTTTTGATCTCTTTATAGCTGCTTACTTTTCTTTGGAAAACATGAGATAGCATCGTGTTTAATTCAAGTACTTTGGTCGCCGGGGTCACTTTATCTTCGTTCCCCACTAACAAAACTGTCTTCTCATACACTCTGTTATCAAATGGATTATCATTAAATTTCTTAATAGCACTCACAAGATCACTATACTTGCAGCTTTCAAAACCCTTTACATATTTCAATATTGTCCTTGTTTCAATATCCAAATTCCATCTAAATTGTCTTAGTTTGATATACAATGCAGTGTTTGGTGGTGATGAAGAAGTATCTGCAATCTGCCTGGAAACACTCTTGCTGTCTAATCCCTCTAATCTATCCCATATTCTAAACATGTTGAGCACAGAAGGGAAACTTGTGATCCAATGGGAAAAGATGGATGGTTTTTTAGGCTTTTTCCCTGGAGTTTCTTTCTGGAAAATATCATCTTGAAATGCAGGAGGGGATAACAAAATTAATCCTTCGACTTTGTTTGCTGGCAATTTCTTGGTCACTTTTACAGACAACATGCAACCCATAGAATGGCCGATCAATACAATTTTCTTATTCGAAGGTATAGTTTGGTTAATAAACTCAGTGATAATAGTAGTGATATTCGCTGAAGTAAAATCCTCATCTGTCATGGCCAGCACAGACAGAGAGATTTTTTGCTTGTCGTCATCCAGGATGTCTGAAAGTCTAGCAGAATTATCAAAGTGAATTCTGGAGTCTCCGAATCCAGGTAAATCTAAAGAAATGATTTCCAGGCACTGAGAGAGAAGTGCCATCAATGGCTCGAATTGTGACATTTGACCACCAAGCCCGTGAATAAATACAAGGATTGGACTTTCCTTCAAATCTTGCAGAATATCTACCGACTGATTGTTTTCATTTTTAGTGAAGTTGATTAAAGGATGCTCCATATGAAGAGTCTTTAAAAACAATTCATCAACAGAAATCGATTTTTGGTTGGAAAGATCAACTCTTGATACCCCGGAGTACTTTGCAATGAGTGCTGAGTCATTTGGCTCTGATTCTAGTACGAATTTTTCAAACACGTTAGGCTTACCAAAGAGCACAATGCGGAGATATTGGTAGAGTTTTTTCCATGTGGTATCTGAGTTCAAGCGCTGAGCTTCGGCCAAATCCTCTAGTTTCTTGAACAGGCCCTGGGCATGCGAGACATGGGGCGATATGGTTAACAATTCTGCGTCTTCAGCACTCATGTATCAGAAGAATCAGTGAGTTGGATTTAGAATTGACAATGTGCGCGAAGATAAGAAGTGACATGAGGGATGTGGTTGGGGAGAGTATAAGGTAGCGGGGTTATCAAAGGTTCGAAAATTCAATATATAGAGTTCAAGCAAACTTTGTTTATAGTTGTATGATAGTAGTGTCAATTGAATCCCGTACAAACCACTCAAGACACCCGTTTATGACTTGAAGTGTCTGTCTCTGTCTTCGGGTAAGCGAGCGTAAAATAAGTAAATCTAAACACACTTGTTCTCATTAATATAGACACCGATGTCACCTTATTCCCATGATAATGACAGTCTAGATGACTTGGATAGTACTTTGGACAAGGCGTTGAACAACGCATCCAACAGTCTATTCAATAATTCTCGTCATGGCTCTCAGGGTTCTTTAGGTGGTATACCTTTAACTAGTTTCGGTGCAGATTCAAGAAGTAGTATAAGCGCCAGTGGAGGAATATCCGGCAATGGCGGAAGGGGTCCCGCAAGATACGAGGAGTTTCAACAAGATGATAGCTCACCGCTTATAGGCAATCGAACCAGATCATTTGATTCAACATCATCATTAGATCTAAATATCGGTGGGCGTTACAGCTTTAAAGGTTTATTTAAACAGGCAGTGGATTTCTTCAAAATGGCACAGTTTGAGCTTGACCAAGAAAGAAATAGAGGTCAAGAAATGGGAAATGAAGAAAGATTCATCACTCCTCGAAATAAGGTCAAAAATAGGTATCCCACTAATGCAATTTCCAATGCAAAATATAACCCAATTACATTTATACCTATAATTTTGTATGAACAGTTCAAGTTTTTCTTCAATTTATACTTCTTATTAGTGGCATTATCCCAAATCGTTCCTCAATTAAGAATTGGATACTTGAGTTCATATATTGTGCCATTAGCATTTGTATTAACCGTGACAATGCTAAAAGAAGCCACCGATGATATAGCTAGAAGAAGAAGAGATATCGAGCAAAATAATGAATTATATGAAGTGCTAAACAGATCAGGTCCGAACTCATTAATTGACGAGGTTAAGAATATACCTTCAAAGAAATTGCGTGTGGGTGATTTGGTAAGAATTCACAAAAACACAAGGATTCCTGCTGATATGATACTTTTACAATCTAGTGATAAAGATGGTAATGGAGAGGCTTTCATCAAAACGGATCAGCTTGATGGTGAAACTGATTGGAAGCTTAGAATTGCGCCTAGTGTAACCCAGAAAATGAACAGCATTACTGATTTGATAAATGATATTTCTCTTGTCATCAGCAAGCCTACAAAATCTATTCATAGTTTCAGTGGGAAAGTTGTATACCATCCAAATGGATATAACAGCTCAACATCTGAAGAAATACCTTTGACAATTGACCAAACAATGTGGGCCAATACTGTTTTGGCCACTGGATCTGCTGTTGGTCTTGTGGTCTATACTGGTATTGAAACAAGACAGCTGTTGAATACAACAAAGACAGGAGTCAAAACCGGATTGTTGGAGTTAGAAATAAATAAGTTGGCCAAGATCTTATGTGTGACAGTATTCTTATTATCTGCTGGTTTAGTGTTGGCTAAAGGATGGCCGTTAAAGGATAAATGGTATATTGATGTGTTGAGATACTTGATCTTGTTTTCCACCATTATCCCTGTTTCTTTGAGAGTCAATCTAGACTTGGCTAAATCTGTCTATGCCTCACAAATTCACAAAGATAGAGAAATCCAAGACACAATTGTTAGAACATCTACCATTCCTGAAGATTTGGGAAGAATAGAATACTTGTTGAGTGATAAAACAGGAACTTTGACCCAGAATGATATGGAATTGAAGAAGCTTCATCTCGGCTCCGTGAGTTATGCTGGTGATACTTTAGATATGGTGAGTGAGTACATCAGTAACAGCTTGAACAGTATGAGATCCAACAACTTAATAGTCTCAAGTAATGCAAAGAAAAGAGACTTGAGTAACAGGGTTCATGAATTGGTCTTGACTTTGGCTTTGTGTCATAATGTCACTCCAACTTATGAGGAAGGTGAAGATTATTCCAGTAGCGATGTGACTTACCAAGCAGCCTCCCCCGATGAAATAGCTATTATCAAATTCACTGAAAGTGTGGGATTGAAATTAATCCTGAGGGATAGAACTTCAATGAGTTTGTTGCACCTCAAGCTGAATCAAATATTCAAATTCGAAATTTTATATATTTTCCCATTTAGCAGTGAAACCAAGAGAATGGGAATTATAGTTAAAGACGTCACTAGAGACGAAATCCACTTTTTGGAAAAGGGAGCTGATGCTGTTATGATCAACATCGTGAGCCATAGTGATTGGTTGGAAGAAGAGACTAGTAACATGGCTAGAGAAGGCTTGAGAACTTTGGTCATTGGTAAGAAGAAGTTAAGCGAGAAGATGTTGAATGACTTTGAAGATAATTATAGAGAAGCAAGCTTAGCCATGCATGATAGAGATGCATCCATGCAGCAGACCATTGTTAATTACTTGGAAACGGATTTGGAATTGTTAGGTTTGACTGGTGTAGAGGATAAATTACAAAAGAATGTTAAATCCTCTATTGAATTGCTTCGTAATGCTGGTATAAAGATCTGGATGTTAACTGGTGATAAGGTTGAGACGGCAAAATGTGTTTCCATCAGTTGTAAATTGATAACAAGGGGTCAGTATATTCATCAAATTACTAAAGTTAATCACCCGGACCTTGCATTAAGTCATTTAGAAATGTTAAAAATCAACTTGAATTCCGTGTTGTTGATTGACGGAGAGAGTTTATTGACATACATGAAACATTTCAAAGAAGAATTTTTTAAACTTGCAATTCAATTGCCAACCGTGATTGCATGTAGATGTTCCCCACAACAAAAGGCTGATATCGCCAAGATTATAAAGGAAATCACAGGTAAAAGAACCTGTTGTATTGGTGATGGTGGTAATGACGTGAGTATGATTCAAGTGGCAGACGTAGGTGTAGGAATTGTCGGTAAAGAAGGAAAACAAGCTTCACTCGCTGCTGATTTCAGTATTGACCAATTCTATTACTTATGTAAATTGCTCCTTTGGCATGGAAGAAACTCATATAAAAGATCCTCTAAACTTGGGCAATTCATCATGCATCGTGGTTTGATCATATCAGTTTGTCAAGCAGTATATTCTATTTCGTCAGACTTTGAACCATTGGCTCTTTATCAAGGATTCTTGATGGTTGGGTATGCTACTATTTATACGATGATGCCTGTTTTCTCAATGACTCTTGACTGTGACATTGATGAGAATTTAACCAAGTTATACCCTGAGCTATACAAGGAATTGACCCTTGGAAGATCATTAAGTTATAAGAACTTCATTGTTTGGTGCATAATATCACTTTTCCAAGGGATAGTTATTCAATTGCTAGGACAAAAGTTTCAAGGACTTAATTCTGAAAGCTTTACCAGTATGGTATCGCTATCATTTTCTGCATTAGTGTTTAACGAGCTTTTCATGGTGGGACTACAAATTAATCAATGGAACAAGGTTATGCTTATTACATTTATTGTCACGTTCCTCATTTACATATCATCTATTCCATTGCTCCCAGATTATTTCAATCTTGATTACATAGCGTCGTTTTCATTTATTTGGCAATGTGTTTTAATTCTTGTTATCAGCTTGTTACCCATATGGCTATTCCAAACAATTAACCGCAAATTGCGTCCACCAAGTTATGCCAAGGTCCAACAAGATTAATTTAGACCCGGCAAGCTCAAGCGATTGGCTGTTTTGGACATTATACATCAATAAACAAATTCAAAACAACGTAAACAACGTAAACAACCTTTAGTCTGGATTTGATAAGTGAATGTTTTTTTGCAACGATTGGCTAATCGGTCTCGGGATTACATAATCAACAATAGGCTGAGCAACGGTCGTATAGACAAGAAATTGAAACGGCCCCTGAAACATAAATAGACGTCATTTGTGGGGTCCAAAGAGCACTGACATATAACTGGCTACATTTTGATCAGAAGTTTGTTATTCTTGAATTAGGGGAACATATGTGGGGTCCGGCAAATAGTTTAGCGGTAGCAATCGTGGGAACAATTGGGAGGAGACTGTAGTAACCTGGCGCGCGAATGGCCAGACAAACCACGAGCCAGTTGCAGGCTAATGTAACCAGCTGTAGTCAGTCAACGTAGCAGGAAAACCAACACGAATAAAGTACGAACACAATACCCGTATCATGCAAACGATAGATGTAGAAGGTGCTGGATCGACAACAACTCACCTGAGCTAGCCTATCGGTGGATATCGGGAACTAATTTTGTCAAGCCCAGTTGGTAAATAGAGACATACTGTAATAGGGAAGTGGTTACCGGTTTAAGGGATGGGATTCCCAATTGAGGATATCAGTCGCATTCAAAATGTTGAGGCACCAAACTTTTAATTGGCATCGGCCGGCGCGTGCCACGTCTTCCTTAACACGGTGCGCTACCGTGACCCGCGACAGTACCACGCGCCACGTCATATTTGCACTGCCGCGCAAGTCTCAACGAGACATGCTTTTATACGACGGGTCGTGCGCGGATGGTTTGCAACTGGCAACACTGTGGATGGATTAGCCCATAGCGCGCCTGCACAAAGGAGTTGTGGTCCCACTCATGATCTGATTTTACAACAATAAACGCTTACAAACCGGCTCAAAAAAATACTTATATAAAGAGATCCAAGTCCCTTAATTTTTAATCAATTTATCGATTGTAACCAAAAATTATGTACCACGCCAGACCTGTCAATTCCCGTACTTCCGCTTTATTATTGGGGTACTTAGTAGTATCAACAACTTTACCGTTTGCTTTAAGTTATAAGGAATCATTGGATAAAACCCAGCTTAAAGGTACGATTAGTACCAGAGCACTTTTTAATAAGATCTAAACACTCACACATTATGAGTCAAGTTATCAGCTACTGGCTGTTATTAAAGGACGCTTGATTTGTTGGGGATTAAAGGGGTAGCTTGGGTAGCCCTTGAGGCATCGTTAGTTTTCGTTAAGATTTATATGGCAATATAGATTACTGTCACAACATGTAGAGGAGATAGAGAACAACTCGAACAAAGCAGAAGAACCGATTATAATCATTCGTTTTATCATCCAACACACTGTTATCACGTCAGTTTACCATAATTCGTGACATTTACAATCTCTACAATTTCCTAAATTAGGTAGCTAAGCGCAACGGCCTTTGTAGATCCCCCACGGGCATAGTGAGAATCTAGTTGTGTGTGGGCGAGGAATTTAGGTTATTTGTAGCTCGTTGCAACCAACACTACAATATGATTGACACACCGTGGACAAAGTATAACAATACTTGTATTGGGCACAAAATAAGGGTTGCTTATCATATCCATGCTGCGGATAATGTCCAATGTAACCCTGTGGTTACATTATTCATCAAAATTTGTGTATCCCCCCACTCTCGGAATTAATAGACGGAACGGGGCTGCAAAAATTGCTGGTGCCTGCATGGGTGACACTCTTAATTAACAAGGCTCGTCGTAGCGGGTTGCCTAATCAATGTATACCATTTCAGCATGGAATGGAGAAACCCTCGATAAGCATGAGTTTTAGTATACCGAGAAGCACCTGAAGGGGAGTCAGCCGAATGTTACGTTTTCAAGAGTGCCCCAAGTTTTGACTAATTTTCTACGAATTACAAAGCATAATGTTTATTGATATCTTTGAGGAAGGCTCACCGAGTACAAGTAGTTTCCAAGGGTGATTATATCCCAAACAGGGAGCCCTGTTTTCTTGTGAATCGAGTTTTTATAAGGGGGAATGTTAGTACACTCTAACACAATGCCACCGATATCATCGTGTTCTTTAAGTAGTCTATCCACAGCTTCTAATACCTCTGTCTCAATTGCCTCGAAATCAAACGGCTCTCCATCTCTCAAGATCCGTTGAAATCTACCTCCTGGCGTGACCCCCACAATCGGCACCTCATAATCAACCCCCACTGCCTTCAAGTGCTCGGTTCCCAAGTTAGCTGCGTCAAATGTTATAACACCGATTCTCTTTTTTTGGGGGACTAGAGCTGAGGCAAAAGGAATTTGAAGTAAAGCTGATGTTCCCACAGGAACAGACAACTTTTCTTGCAAGGTAGGGTGAATTGTTGCCAAAAATCCACAGGACGTGATAATAGCGACTGCACCTTCCTCAACAAACTGTTGCGCACTCTCGATCCAAGCGTCAATGAAACTTTGTTTGTAGCTTCTTGAGTCTTTCACAACTTCTCCAGGATCAGCTTCCTTGACAATCTTGATCTTCACAGGGATGTCCCATGTTCCAAGATTGCCTACGTCTCCCAATGGTCTGTGGAATTTGGTGTCAACTTGTAATATACCAAGAAAAGGCTCCTGAGACATTTTAAGATCGATTAATTAAATTAAATCGACCGGACAGGAACTTCGGTGCTGAAATAGTCGTAACTGTGGCTAAAATGGCACAATTTGAACCGTATTGTAGAACAATATTAGTAATGGTGATTTCCGTACAAAATTTCCGTAAAGAGCTTCCTCCGTATTTCTAATCATATATTGAAATCTATAAAAACAATCCCCAATTATTACAAAGGATAGATGAACTTCTTGTTCTCTATGTCTGTATAATCAAGCATAGAAACATCAACCACCTCCTTATGTTTTACGCCGTTTTCATCAACTGTCTCTACGAACGCTGAGTCATCACTAATCTTCCCATCAGCAATATCTCTGAGTAACTGCTTCCTCTCTTGGTTTCTTTTGTTCAATATAAATCTTATGATTTGTAATATGAGGGGAGAAACGAACCAACAGAGCGAAAGTTGGATACCCCATGCTAGATAATAACGTGGAGCATCATTGGCTCTCCAGATTTGAGAAGAAAAGAGATTGACCACTGCGTAACCAACTGACCACACAATGGTTCTCACTAATCTTTTGGTGTACCCGGCAGCAGATGATTGAGACCAACTGAAAGCAGTAATGAATGTCAATCCATTACAATTGGTCAAAAAGATACCAGCTAGAATACCGTAACTATTCTTCAATGGAAGTGAGACACAAAGGAGCCCACCTAACAATGCGATACCAGCAAAAAGGGTACCCACATGAGCAGTTTGGGACCTGAAGTATTTGAGTAATATAGACCCCGTTATCAAGGAGACTGTACTCCAACAAGAAGAGGCAACGGCAACCAAAGTCGAATGGAGGTTATCAAGACCCAATTGTTTGTAGATAATGGCAGATTGGAAAGATATACCATTACACAACATATTCAAAAGAACGAAAAGCCCAAAGAGCCACGTAATAGGATCCCTTAAGGCCTCATAGAACTGATCTTTCTTAAAAACCTTTTGCTCGATAGAAGAGTGTGTAGCAGCTTTAATTCTTTTAACAACGTGGATTCTCTCAGTAATAGTAAAAAATTTATAGGTGGCAGGATTATCTGGAAAGCAGAAATATACCCAAACAGAAAGAAAAAAACTTAATCCTCCAATAATGGCCCAGTAAACTTTCCATGGTCTGACTGAGGGAACAAATTGCACTCCGTAAGAGATAAGACCACCAGGTATACCTTGAGCTTGACAGGAGATCCAAAACACACTAATAGCAATTGCTTGCTCATCTGGAGTAAACCACATGGCAATGGTATGGTTTAATGCAGGGGTAACACCCGCTTCAAATACCCCAAGAAAAAACCGAATGGCTGCGAGCTTACCAAAACTATTTGCAGTTAATTGAATTAACTGGAGGAATGCCCAGAAAAATGTCACAACTGTCAAATATTTAGAAAGCGGAATCCTTTGGAAAATATAATGCGAAGGGACTTGAGCAACACAATACCCGACGTAAAATATGGTTTGCAAATTATTATATTTGGCTTGATTTAAGTTCGCATCTTCAAAAAGACCCAATAATGCTGCAAATCCCATGGCATTCTTATCCAAGAAGAGCATAAAATTGACAGCAAATACAATAGTGAAAATGTATAGGTACAACTTCCGTTTCAACTTCTTCTCGAGCTCAGGTGTCAATTCACCAGCCTCGTCTTCATGTTCCAAGAATAATTTCGCAGTAACATCAGCTTCTTTGATTTGAACTGTATTACCATTTTCCTCGGTTGTGTTTACTTCTACTGAAACTTGATCCTTCAAGTTCTTCGAAGGAGCAGGTGACTCTATAGATGAAGCAGATTTGTCAGCCATTTCGAACTTTTAATGTAGTAAGTGATTGGGACTATTTGGCTTTAAATAAAGAGCGGCTAATATTGTGGCTGGCGGTTACGGCTGCCACATTAACGATATTAGTTAGGGATCGCTTTTATTCACTCAACACTGTTTTTTTGTATCAATCATGATTTGGGCTTGGAATATCGATATTAAAGCCGCCCTACTGCCACCATTCCTTTTTTAAATTGAAAGATCCCGATTATCTCGTTGCGAGAAACAAAAGTCTAAAATCTATCAAAACCGTTATGAATTATCATTTACGCAGATACATTGTGTGGAGAGAAAAAAAAATTATTCGCATGAATGAGGAAATCCCCGATAGTGCTAATAGATCACCACAATTATGTGAGCCCGTGGTGAGATAAGCTATTTAAGGCGGCCAATGCCCACGGCCCTTTTTTCGTAATAGAATCATGAGTCAATTGGAGAAACTGTCAAAGATAATCGTAATCGGAAGTGGTGTTTTTGGTTTATCCTCTGCTTTACATTTAGCTGAACTGGGGTATAAGAATATTACTATTTTTGATAGATTAGATCTCTTCGAATTGAAATATCATTTTGACAACGGTGCTGATACTGCCTCCGCAGACATCAACAAGACATTTCGGGCGTTCTATGCTGAAAAGGATTACTACCATAGACTCGCACTCAGGGCAAAAGAGTACTTCTTGAAATGGGACGAGGAATTGAGAAAATATAAGGATACTGATCCTGAGGTGAAGGATTATAACCTCGCCCGGATTTATGAAAGCTCGGGGTTTGCTCGATTGTATGATTTGCCCGAACTTAACGAAGATGAATTGAATAATCTTGACAGTTTTGACAGGTCTGGATTGAGACACACTCAGTTCAATATAAATGATCCCCAAGACATTGAAAGAGCTCAAAAAACAGGTTGGGGACATAAGTTGAATCCTCTTGATATAAAAAGTAACCCTTTATTCCAGCAAATAACTGGTGTTCTTGACAGCACGTCGGGCTTACTACATGCATCCAACTGTTGCATATATGTCTATAAAAAATTGGTCGAATATGGAGTTCAGTTCGTAACTGGGGACCAAAAAGGTAGAGTAACACGATTAATTCATTCTTCTGAAGGCACTGAGATTGAAGGAATCGAAACAGAAGATGGCACTAGCCATTATGCAGATCTCGTGATTTTGGCTGCAGGACCATGGTCAAGTTCACTTCTCCCTGAGCTAGGAGGATTAAGTGAAGCACATACAGGTAATATCATATTGATCAAGGTTCCAGAGGATAGAAAAGACTTACGTGAAAAGTACTCCAGTGAGAACCTTCCTGCCATTAGCTGGAGAAGTGGTGTTGCCCTTGAGAAGCAGCCGTTTAGCGGATTTGGAATCTTCCCTATAAGTGGCCCTGAAGGTTACGTGAAGATAATAGCTCGTCAGAAGAAGTACAGTAATCCAGTAACGGTTTCGCCGGATGGGAAAATTATTTCTGTCCCTTTAACCCTCCGCTCTGATCCACCGGAATCAAGGTTATCAAAAGCTCTAGTAAGCCAAGTTAAAGACTTCATCAAAGTCTTCCTTCCTGATCTCACCCAGTTTGGTATCCACAAGACTATACTTTTATGGTATACAGATACTATCAACAACGATTTCATAATCGACTATGCACCAAACAAGAAAAACCTTTTGGTAGTCACCGGAGGTTCTGGTCATGGTTTCAAGTTTTTGCCGGTTTTGGGTGAATCTGTGGTAGATGTTCTTGAAGGAAAAAAGACTGAGTATACAGAGCACTTCAAATGGAGAGATCCAAGCGAATACAAGGATGTCAATAGGCTCAGTCATATCGCAAAAGGAGAGAGTAGCTATTACCAACAGGAGTTAATGACTGAATCTGATAAACAGTTCACCGATGAAGAATTGAAAGCAGAGGTTAAAATTCATTAGACGACAAAACTGAATTATTTTTTATATAAATAGAAACTTAAATGGTTGAAATACATATACCAAAAGCAAAGCCCAATGATTTCGAAGAAGCTGGGGATCCATATACTGTTGGTATTATTCGCTGATGCTCACTATTAACCTCGAAACAAAGGGACAGGTAACATGCAGAAACTCGATGATAACCTGTAAATATCCAAAACACAGCCAAAATTTCTTTTTATCATCAGCCAAGACGGTTTGCCACTAGTCCCAGGATAAAACCAATAAAGTCACGCTTTCCGTCTTCTTCCCACAATGGCAGAAAGCGAACTCTGCCTTATTTAATAATGTCGACCACAGCTGCGAGGACCATAAAGCTTTCTGCTGAAGCATTGTTGAACCAGGTGAAAACGCCAAAAGTCCCCGAAGGCGGCGATGCTTCAAACGTTCGGTTATACTCGTTACTATTCATTTCAAAGCTGTTGACTGAATATCCGATGTGGAGAAAAAAAACTTGATTCCTCAGGTCTTATCTGTTTTGGTGATCTTCTCCGGCAGTGGGGATGCTAGATTATTTCAATTTTTTGTAAATTAATATCTTGGTGGAGAATTCCAGAGTTTGATACAATGGAGTATCACAGTATATCATCAGTCAAAGTCTGGTCAACAAAATTCGTAGAGGTCTTATAGTCTACTGAACATCGGGAGAGAAACTTCAAAACTATGTACTTTCCCGTGCTTTTGGGGATCATTGAAGTACCTGGAAATAGAATTAGTAGCATTCTGTTTATTAAAAATGGCTCTCTCATAAAGTGTAAAATGTCAATTTCACAATAAATTTATAAATTTATAAACATAAGGACTACAGCATAATTGATTTGAAAACTAGATCTGAGGTAGTTCTATTCAAATAGATTTAATTGGCTTTCACTTCTGTATTATTGTTGATATATTAGTATTCGAAAAAAACCTTAGGTACCTATTATGCGCTTGAAGAAGTTTGAGAAAAGCTCCATTTGGAGAGTCAATCTACTACAAAACACAAGAACTGATGTATCATACACCCTAAATTCTAGTTCGAAACTATGAGAACTTACATAGAGATGGAATTTTCATCAAACACTACCCTCATTGGCACTCCTCCTCATTATCCAAGTTGAACATTTGTCCAAATTCCGATAATCACTCTGAATCTCCTCTTCAAATTCCTGGGGAGAAATATCTTCCCTCAATGCACAGTGACTGAAATCGTAAAGATACACCTTATTCTTGAACAAGATGTTTTGTCTTCTTATATCTCTGTGAACTATTCCTGCTTCATGTATGATCTCAAGTTGTTTTCTTGCTTCTTCGTACGTTTTTTCATCTTTGGGGAGTTCTTCGGACTCGATGAATCTGGAAATGATGG